>JBBPBX010085244.1:0-15129 GCA_038048925.1 Garcialebias charrua
ACAAACGGAGGTCCATCGAAGAAATAAGAGAGTGCGCGATAGATGTTTTTACAGGTCGCACACCAAACAAAACACCCTTTGAAGTGTGTCCTGGTGAAATGGTCAAATCCAACTCACTGGAGCTGGAAGGGACGCGGAAACCGACTCCCCATCCTAAAAAGGATGAGAAAAAACAGAATTTTCGACCTAACAGACCAAGTAGTGAGGGTGCCCGCTATGACTATGAACCACAGTGGCTCAGACAAGACCCAGAGTACCTAAAACGATTTCAAAAGGGGGGCGCACGTCCTAGAGATAAGAAAGATGGTCACAAGAGTAAACCATATCACAAAAGGGGGTCCCAACAGGAACTCCCTGGTCAAGGACAAGCCCCTCCTGCCCCTCGAACGGAACAGTCCGAGACAGGCAGAAAATCGCAAAAGTTCAAGAAGAAAGGCCGTAGCCCTCTGTCCCCAGAAGACATGGAGAACATACGTCAGATGTTCGAAGTGTGGGGTAATACAAAAAATGAGAACAAACCTGGTGTGATGTGTAGCACTATCATTGATAGTAACTCTGAGCACACAAATAACATCAATGCCACAATTGATGACAATCACCAAGATACTGATGGTCAGGCTCCTGGCAATCAGGGTAACGACAGTCAACAGAACGTTAAATGTATCCATGACATCGTTATTACGGAGTCCGAGAACCCCTCGTCTGGAAAAGGGGGGGAAAGCTCACTCACCAATGATAGTGGCGCGCCACAAACCGAACACTCAGACCCATGTGTGTCTGCACTACCAGTACTGATAAATGAAAGTCACACAGTCAGGGGTAGACGTGATAAACGTCGGAGAAAACCTGATAGGTTCCTGTGTAACATTATCAGAAAGGGGCCCGCTAAGAAAGCTTACCTGTCCATCACGTTGGAAGGGGTCCTCACAAAAGAGGCCCTCTTGGATGGTGGGGCAGACATATCCATTATGTCACCCACACTGTTGGAAGAGCTACGGCTAGCTGCTAACGGTGTTGACAGGGAAATACCCCTCAAAGAATGTGCTATAGTCTTGCAGGGCCTCTCGGATACGAGTACAACCCTGACAGCTATAGCCATGGTTCACATGCAGATTGGTGAAACGACATTGTACCACCCGGTACACGTGTCCACCGTTGACTCATTCCCATTTTTGGTTGGCCAAGACTTTATAAACCGCTTTGACGCGATTATAGATTATGGCGATCAAACAATGTGGACCAGAGTGAGCCAACCACTGCCTATCGATATGCCTACACAAGGTGACTCTGACTGTTTAACAGCAGGTACCTCAGAAGGCACAAGGGAATCCTCAACTGAGAGCACAATCCCGGTAAGTGAACCTTCCAAAATAGGTGAGGCAGAAGAGAGCCCCCTCTGCGAGCTGAAACAGTCGGCGCTCACCGAACACTACCTACCACAGGTAGTCAAAGGTGTTGAGATCCAAGGATCCCACACCGATGATGCTGTTCTATCTCCTTGGACGGAGAAATCAGCGATCAGCCAAGCTGTCTATGGAACCTTGGTTAAGAAACAGTTGGGTCTAGATATGAACAAAAGGGCTTTCCGCTTTTCGTTAGACCCCAACGATAAACAGGTAATGACCGCAATAGGGATCATTGACCTGAAACTAATCTGGAACCAACGAGAACTGGATCACCCGTTCCTCGTGGTCCCGAACTTACCACATGCAACCTACATAGGCTCCGACATTTTGGTAAGATTAGGTGTCCGAGTGGACATCAACAACAATGTACTGTGGTCACTAGACACGGCCACAAAGGACTCTCCTGTGCTGACCACAGAGAACCTTAAAGCTGGACAGACCATTCCAGAGGTCTGTCAGATTGCTAACAGCCATAACACTGCGGTACCACCACAGGTTATGAACAAGCCAGTGATGTGTCACATCATGAAAGGACAAGCTATTAGCACAAAACAGGCATACTTTCAACCATCTCCTATGTTTTTCAACTTAGGACTGTCCATGGAGGCCACATGCCAAGTGACCCTCGACTGCAGAACCACGACTGTTGCTGTGTGCAACACAAGCACAGAAGAGGTACTGATCCCAAAAAACACACAGCTAGGATGGTTGATCTCTACTGATTTTCATGATTTTGAGCTAAGCATTCCATTTCTGGGAGGACTCCCAGAAAACTTGATCCCAAATCAACACACGGGGCAAGTCTTGTTCACGAAACCAACACAGGCCATAGCTCTTTTCTCCCCCACTGAGTCCGACCAGGACACTGTCCGCAGGTTCGGTTTCAACAAAGGAGACAGTCTATGCCCCCAAACTTACAGTGCACTACCTGTTGACAGGTTTTACGACACTGAAGGGGACTCACTGGAGCTCCCCAAAGAACAAGAACCCCTCTCAGTTGCTTCACAGATTGACCAGGTGGTCGCCCAAGCCGACGCCCTGAAAACTGATGAAGAAAGGGACAAACTTCGCAAAGTTCTTCTAAAATATGAGAGATCATTCTCGACTGACTCGATGGATTGTGGGTTGACCACGCTCCACACAGTGAGCATCCCAACCCCGCCTAATGCTCCCCCTGCATTTGTCAGACAGTACAAGATTCCTCTGGCAGCACATCAACCTATCAGAGAAATCATTAATGACCTGTTAGAAAAAGGTATCATCCGATACTGTAACAGCACTTACTCTGCGCCTTTATGGCCGGTGTTAAAACCAAATGGTAAGTGGAGACTCACTATAGACTACCGAAAGCTAAACAAACAAGTTCCCTTATCCAGATGGCCTATGACGCAACTCCAACAGGAACTGCCCAAGGTCACCAATGGTAAGTACTTCTCGACCCTCGACGTCGCCTCTGGTTTTTGGACCATCCCTGTGCGCGCCGAGGACCAGTACAAACTAGCTTTCACTTTTGGTGGCCGTCAGTACACCTTTAACAGGTGTCCCTTTGGCTACGCTAACTCACCTGCAGAGTTCAACATCTTCTTGAACAAAGCATGTCCAGACGCCCACGAGCGTGGGACACTGATCTACGTGGACGATGTCCTTTTGAGGCAGCCAACACTGGACTCACATTTGGCTGAGATCGACCACGTTCTGAATCAGCTGACAACTGCTGGTGCTAAAATATCACTGTCAAAATGCCAATGGTGCAGAACCAAAGTGGACTACGTTGGCCTACTTGTAGGTCCTGACGGAGTACAACCACAGCTGACTCGCACCCAAGGCCTCGACAATCTCAAAGTCCCCACCAATCTCAAAGAACTACAAAGTTTTCTGGGCGTGTGTAACTACTCGAACCAATTCATCGAAAACTATGCGGACCTTGCGAAACCACTGACTGAACTCCTTAAAAAAGACGTACCATTTGTTTGGACTGACAAACAGCAACAGGCAATGGACGCTCTTATAAACAGGATCAAGTCAGCCCCTTGTTTAGTCTACCCAGACTACAACAAAGAGTTTTACTTGGAAGTGGGCTTCTCAGCTCATTGCATAAGTGCAGGTCTGTACCAGATACACGACAGAGACAAACGTGTAGTAGCCTACGCCAGCAAAACGATGGCAGGCCCCGAGTTGAGATTCTCAGACTGTGAGAAAGCTTTACTGACCACAGTGTGGGCAGTTAAACATTTCTCCAGCTACATTGGTGGACAGAAAATCATTGTGGAAACACAACACCAGCCAGTGACTTTTCTTAACAGTGAACGCATCAGAGATGGTGTGGTGACAAACTCACGTGTTGCAACGTGGCTCATGGCGCTTCAAAGTTTTAACCTAGACATACGTTATGGTCAAAACAAGAAGTCACATCTGGGGACGGACTTGGCAATCTGCCAGAAGTGTACACAAGATGTACCAGCCACCCAGCCGCCGGTTGAGGTAAAACCCCCAGTAACTGAAGACCCGAATCACCACTTCTTTGATGACAATATCTGCAAAGATATGACAACATTGTACGTGGATGGATCTTCATTCCTCCGCGACAAAATCTGCAGAGCAGGTGTTGGAGGGGTCCTCCTCCAAGACCAAGAGCAGATAACTTTCAGCTACAAATTAGGATCTCAGACTTCTCAGTACGCTGAGATTGCAGGAATCCTAATAGCTCTCCAGATGGTAGTAGAACGCTCTATCAAGACGCTAGTCATCTGCACTGACTCTAACTATGCTCGTTTGAGTTTCGCTTGTCACCTCGCTGTGTGGAAACAGAACGGTTTCCTAACAAGCGACAGAAAAGTGGTCAAACACAAAGAGCTTTTCATAGCGTGTGATCACTTGGTGACATCACACGACTTACAGATCTACTGGAAGAAAGTTCCAGGGCATTCTAGAGTCCCAGGCGATGACAAGCACTACAATGACATTGCAGACTCCTTAGCCAAAGAAGGAGCCGACGAAGGTCCTCTATGGTCCTTCGACCCCTCCTGGTTAATCGAGACTCTGCCAATACAACCTTCAGTCAGGGTTATGGCAGTCACACGTGCACAGGCCGCAGCCAGACCTGCTGACAACGCAGTCTCTGTACGACCCGCACTGACTGACCCAGACATCATCCAACTACAAAAGTCGGATCCTGCTATCAACTCCATGATACTGTACCTGACTGATCCAGACAAAAACACTCCGTCTAAAGACGAACTGGATTCCGATCCAGACCTTAAAGTCCTTTACCAGCTGCGCAAACAGCTAAAACTAATCAAAGGCATCCTAACTTTCGCTCATGGACCAACGTCCTCACCTGTGTTCGTGGTTCCCCATGAACAAAGGGGGGTGATGTTAGTTCATGCCCATGATCTCCCGTCCGCAGGACACAAAGGAGATAAAGCCACGCTGACGGCATTAAAACAAATTGCCTATTGGCCTGGAATGAAAAAGGATGTCAAGGACTACATTGAAGGGTGCGTGGTCTGTGGCCAGTTTCAGCCAACCAGACCACTTCACAGAGCACCACTGCAAAGCAGAGGCATTGCATTCCCATGGTCTGACCTCCAGATCGACTGGGTTGGACCACTCACTAAGAGCTCTAGAGGAAATAAATATTTTCTCACGGTAACCTGTGCATTTACCAAATGGGTAGAATGCCTACCAGCTCCTAACGACACAGCACAAACCACTGCTATGTTGTTAATGAATCATATATTTTCAAGGTTTGGACTTCCCCTTCGGGTGAACTCAGACCAAGGTACACACTTCACAGGTGAAGTGATGAAAGAACTGTGGAAGACGCTAGGCGTCAAGGCCAACTTTCATGTCGGCTACCACCCACAGGCTTCAGGCCAAGTAGAGAGAGCAAACAGAACTGTGGTGAGTATTTTGAAGAAATACGTGGCTGCAAACCACAAGGACTGGGATGTGAAACTCCCTCTGGTCCTCATGGCCATAAGAGCCACTCCACACACATCAACTGGCATCTCTCCCTTCGAGATGATGACCGGTCGACAAATGACTCTCCCTCTACACCTGTTGTACCAACCAGGCGACGCCGCCATGGCGACAGCCTACACTACACAACAATACATGAAAGATTTGAATGTACACCTCAGAAACACTTTTGCTTTCGCCCAGAAAAACCTGGAAAAATCCGCTGAAGGACGCAAGGCGTACTACGACCAGAAGGCCTCTCACAATGAACTCCAAGTGGGAGACAGAGTCTGGTACTATACGTTCGCCCCAGCAACCGGGAAAGGAGGGTCCGAGACCGGAACTCTCGCCCGCAAACTAATGCCCAGGTGGACTGGACCTCATCTGATAACAGACAAAGTGTCCTCAGTCGTCTACGAAATCAAAATCAGCAAAGGCCGCAAAGAGCCAATTGCTAAATGGGTACATCGAAATCAGATCAAACCTTACAAGGCGTTCAATGACTCCACAAAAGACAAAGATCTCACAAACTCACCGACTTCATGGGATAATAAGGTCGTCCAAGCAGAAGTTAATAAATAAATTAAATCGTTCTAAACTTATTCAGTTGTTAAAAGAAACAACTAAAACCGGGATTTAGAAGCACTAAGTCTTAAAGCTCACGAAGGTTTGAACACTAACAAACGTTTAAATCAACGGGATCTAACATGCCATTTGTTATTAAGAAGCTAAGACCCATCTTTTTGTGTCTCCCTAGGATCACGATGAAACTACTCCTAGTAATCGTCATCCTCTTGGGAACCATCCAAGAAGGAAAGTCCGAGGTTGTGACCCTTGGACCCACCTCGGGTATCAGTCTTAGAGACCAACCCGGACTGCTCATCACAGATTGCCAGTTGTACACTCGAAAGGTCTTCGTCCGCTTCGACCCCCAAACGGTGGTCAAACAGCACATCAAAATCAAAGACGAATGGACTAACGAAACATGGTACACTTTATCAATCCAGAATGCAAGAGGACAAACCCGACACATGTTAAAGCAGCTACGTAAGTTCACCCTCACACAACAGGAGCTGAGTGGAACGCGTAGACGAAAGAAAAGTATCCTTAGTGGACTTCTCAACGTTGCCTCCGCCATCGGATCTCTTTTCGGCGTAGGTCTGTCTACAATCAACAGTGTCAGTATAACGTCCTTAAAACAACACGTTAGTGACATACAAAAGGAATTCCCATGGATCAGAACACAAATGGATCGGCAACAAACACAGTTAACTCACGTGACCGAAACGGTTCAGAAGACTGTCTTAGTGTTGAACACTCACACCAAAGAAATCAAGGTTGTTGCACAAATGGTTGATAAGCTAAAACGTAAGGTAGAAGGGGACTACGTCATCGCACACGCGATGGATAGTATCCTCGCTGACATGCTTAGAGATATCAGCTCGTCGGTTGATGCGCTAGTTACTGGCAGAATCCCACCCTATCTAGTCTCTCTAGACATGGTAACGGACATCCTTAACACCGCTACAAACGAAAAAGTAAGATCAATCCAGGCTCAACTAGCTTACACTCTCGGTAGCGCGATCCCGATTTACGTCGATCATAGAGAGTGCGAATTCGGGTTCATTATCAATCTACCTATAATTTCTATGAACAACATTTACAGACTCAAAGATGTCATTAATGTTGGAAATTGGCACGATGAAAATCACATAAAAATCAATACTCCAAAAGTGGTTGCTTATCACGAGAGCGACCCCACAACCTATTTAGCTCCGAACCTCCAGATGTGTACTCTCACTCACGAGATACACTATCTGTGTACAAGTAGACCTTTTATGTGGAATCATGCCGCAGGTATTTGCGGAATCACCCCAATTTTAAAGAACTCAAAGTGCTCAACGACCATAACCCCGCGTCACCTGGTCACTGCTGCCCAAGCAGAAAGAATTGGGTCGCGCTGGTTGGTCAACACTCCCGACAGAACTGCGGTTATGGTCTATGATCGTCCCGGGGCCATTAGACACTTGGATCTACCGGATAAAACCATGTGGATTAGTGTCCCAAAGGGAAAAACTATACACATTGGTGAGCTGACGCTTTATTATCTCGATCCTGAACGGTGGGAAACGACTCTGGAATACCCGGAGTACCTCACAAACATGAGCCTAGAGATAGACCCCGGTACCGTTAACCAAATCCTATTCGAAGGAACTAAAATCGTCGAAGTAGAACAAATAAACCAGGTTCTAAAGACCCTCAAATCTGAAACCAGAACCCCGTTTCCACCCATCACTTACTCATGGTCCAGCGCTGACACGCTAATCATAGTCGTGATAATTATACTTTCCCTGGTAGTAAGCGGTTTAGCCGGTATAGTTGTGATCCTATTCCGCCGCGTCCAATCGCTTCAAGACCAACTAGACGATTATAAAAAGGTTCGCACACCACAAGCGAAATTCTTGAAAAAGAAACCCAGAAAGGGTAGCATGTTGGAATCTGACGACAAGAGTGTGTCGAAGCAGTGAAACGTTGTTTCCTTGTTGTTTAGTCATTACTGTTGTCATTAGTTGAGATACTGTTTGGTTCTGAACACTCCCAGCCAAAAAGGTTTTGTATTAACATTGGTTAATGAATGATATGGATTTAACTATGCCAACATGCAGTTCGTTTTGTTAAATCTCAATCGTCGAAGAGTCAATGTAGTTTAAAGCTACTCAAGGTACAATAAACTACACTGGTCTCATAATTTCTAAATTGAACCGATTCGATCGTTTCTATTCTAGATTATCTATTCATTTTGATGAGTCTCGCCATAGACTTCAAAATTTATTAGGAATACCAAATCCTACGTCGTTCGTCTAAAAGACAACAGACATTTAGATCAAACTATATTTCATTTTTATTTTAGTTTAACCTAAACTAAGTAATGAATGGAGGAATAGTTTGGAATTAGAGGCCTTCGTTACAGAAGCCCTCCAAAATTTTATAGGTACAAATCCCTATATCTAATTTTACAGAATTGATCCACCCCTTAATTGGTAATTGTAGCTGATCTAAACCATGATAGCTTACATACCAGGTGCATATAGGTAAGGCCTAATGTAAAATCCCAATCATAAGCCCACCTAAAAAACCACATAATTGCATGACACATAGAACCAGAGTGGCACTGACTGGAAACCAACCAGCCAACAACCTTCGATGTGGGGACCTGCAGCTCCAACGCTTGGTCTTCAACCTTCATCCAAGGGTCGCCTCCTCTGCGTCAATCGAGGGATCCCCTCTACATGCTGATTATGAAAACAATTGTTGCTGATCAATCAACAAAACTAATCGTTGTGGAATTACCGCTGTGGATTATAAGACTTTGTTTCCCAAAGGATCACAGACTTTGTTTGCCAAGAGTTAACAGACTCAGTTTTCCAAGGGATTAAAAGCTTTTCGCAATGGGATTACCTCCGAACAGTATGGAATTTCCAAAAACTTTATGGGATTATAATTTTTGATTTTTCTTTTCCACTTGCTGGATTACTTCAAGATCAAAGACAGTTCAAGGTTTCCTTTCGTGTTGGACCCCATCCCCAAGGACTGGCGATGGCTTCCAAAAGGGGGGAGATGTAGTGGACCTACCCAGGGTCAAATTAAGGTTTTTGAACTGTCCAGTGATGACCTTTACTGACCTCTCAGTAAAGCAAGACATTTACTACAAAATCATTCATTTAGCTATAATCTGATAACATAGTCACCAAAAAGAGACTATTTCTATCTTTGATTTTAGGCTGATGTGATCAAAAGAATAACTTTTGTCATTTTCATGATGTGTGCTTTTAAGCTGTGTTATTCTGTAAGAGTTTAAACTGTGTTCACTGCTGTGTCAAAGGTGCAGTCTCGGGTCACAGAGACCGGACGGTTTTGTTTAGAAACTCAGAGGACAGTAATCCGTGTTTTTCATGAAAGGGCTCCAGCTTGCTGTGCCTTTCCCTAAACAAATCTCTCTCTGCTCTGGCTGTAACCTTGGGTCCGATAACACAAGCTCACTCCTCTCTTTGTTCCTGCTTTTTAAGTTCTAACTGTGCGGAAACGCTTCAGAGTTTCTGGGAGTTTCGAAAGATGATGTGAACTTTCCAAAGAGCTGAATGACCAACAGTCACGCGCTAAGGACTCGTCATCCAGCTGGGACTGATAACATGTTGTTATGGGTCCACTCCGAGCGTAAGCTCAAAAAACTTTGTTATTCCTTCCTGGAATAAATTATCTTGAGCCAAGAAGCCACGACTGTCACGACTTCTGCCGACGAAAGCGAGTATCACCGACACCGACAAGGTAAACACGCGTGGAGTCCAGCTTGGACTTGCGGGACCGACGACTCGTCAGTCTAAAGTTGACCACAGCTCTTTACCAGAACCAAGGCGGACGTCTTAAGGTAAAGGAGCAGCTGTTTGCTTGCTGGAGGTGTGATGATATCTTAGCTGGACGCGTACGGAAGAGTGTCATCTGGTTTCATAAATGCAAGATAAACTTCCTCTCTTAACCTCCCAATTCTTCTTAAATCTTTCCTCCTATCTTTTTCCCTCAATTCTAAGCTGGAAACTATTTTAAGCTGAAGAGCCCACAGACTAAATATGTTAACATCCAATATTGAAGTCTGTTGTGTTAAATTTAAGTGTGCTGACGTATTAATTTGAAAGAAAGTGAAAGAAAGTGAAATCATGTCAATCAAGTGTAATGGTGTTAATTTAGTTGATTCCTTTTAAATAAATGATAGTGTCTCTTTGACATATCAAGCTAAGTTGTTTCTGTCGCAAGATCTGACAACACTGAGTAGCATCTTAGTTAGCAGCTAGCCGACTTTCCATTGTAACATGTGCGTTGTGTGGAAATATTTTACACTCAACACTGCAAGACAACAACGTTCAATGTCTGCAGAGTTATATAAACACATCTGTGTCTCATTAAACCGCGGTCAAGTTAGTTTTACGGTGTGTTTTTCTTTTTCATGCTGGGTTGGGCGCTCTGATTTTGGGCAGCTGCTTGCTCACTTTACCGCAGTCCCTGGAGCTCCGTGGCTTCAATTCAAATGTATTCAAAAGCTAATCATCAATAAAGAAACATCTGTTTATTATTTCTTGAAAGATTTTTCAAAATCTGTCCAGAGGGTCATGATATATTTTGCTAACAGGCCAACACATTGATTCTAAATAAATAACGTTATAATTTTAAAGAAAGATCTTAAGCATTCTAAAAGTCCTTTGCTTATGCTTTGGGAGTGAGTCTCAGCTACTACCACACCAAATTTTATCTCAATTTTTGTCAAATTGACTGAGTTGTAGTCAATTTTGTGATTTTTAAGTCCAGTTAGCTGTGGCAGCCATCTTGAATTGGACATTCTTTAAAAGTCAACCAGTCGTAGAGAGCCATTCAGTGAATATTTCTTGAAAGCTTAATCAAAATCTGTTCAGTTGTTCATACTATATTTTGCTAACAGACAGATGCAGAATACAAATACAATGCAATACATTTTTTTTAAATCTTTTTTAATCTTTTTTATTTTTTTTAATTTTTCTTTCCTTATTGTTTACATGTATGGATCTTGCATTGTATCTGAAATAATGAAATAAAGAAAGAAACAAACATAATTGTTGACTTTTGGAAGCATGTGATGAAAAAGAGACTGGGTGAAAGTTTTAAGTAGTTACATGTTTTGTGTTTGCAGAATTTGCACCGCAAAGAGAAGATTAATGTTCTCTCTACTACAGACAAGTGTGTACAAATATATTCATGCATGTCCAAAAAGGCAACTTGAGTTAAGTTTTATTAATGTTGGATAAATTTCTTAGTTACAATTAAATCCTGCTAACACAAAATCTGAATCAGAGGTGTTTGGTATCATACGTGAAGTTGGACATGGACCACAGGAAGCTGAGGACTGAGTTGTCTCAGGTTCACAGAAAGACAATGACTGTTAAATGACCGGGGCCGAGATGGTGTAGAGGCAGGTCAGCCGGCTCAGGACCAGAAGGTCTCGGGTTCGATCCCCGGTCACGGCATACCTCGTTGTCTCCCTGGGCAAGAAACTTAACCCCAAGTTGCTCCCGGTAGGACAGCCAGCACCTTGCAAGGCAGTCTACCGCTACCAGTGTATGAATGTGTGTATGAATGGGTGGATGGTTGGTACTGTGAGCTTTGGGGCCCCTCAAAGGGGGCTGAAAAGCGCTATATAAGTAAGCTCCATTTACCATTTACCATTTAGAAACTATAAGTCCATCTCTATCAGCTTGATGTTCTTCTGACTACATCTGCAAATTATTCAGAAGGTTCACAGGACTGGAGACAACCTCCCTGGACGTGTCCACAGGAGCACAAGTTATAACTTGGAGATAGATTATGTAAATAGTAACAAAAGAGCTGAGAACAACTTCCAAAGAGATCAGAGCTGGACTTCAAGGTCAAGGTTCATCAGTGTATGATTGCACCATCTGTCATTGGAGGACATTAAGTCCATCCATCCATCCTTCCATCTTCTTTACCCATTCCTTACTTTTCAGGTCGCGGGGTCACTGGTACTCATTTTCAGCCATCACAGTGTGAGAGGTGGGGGACACTCTGGACAGGTCTCCAGTCCATCACAGGGACACATAGAGACAAACAACCATTCACTCTCTCACTCAAACCTTGGGACAATTTAGAGTTACCAATCAGCCTAACATGTATAAATCTTTGTCACTTCTTGGTCTACTGCCTTCATACATCTCCTCCTATATGTCACTGTGTGAGTGCAGCTACAGCGTGCGCTCTCAGGACATGATTACCTGCAGTGTTCCGTCAGTGAGAACTGAACTGGGCAAAAGTACCTTCTCCTACTCCACTCCTGTTTCCTGGAATATCTTGCAAAAAGATCTGAAGCTCTCGACCTCTCTAAGGACCTTTAAACATCTGCTAAGTACATGACAAAAACCAATGCAGACATGTTCCTGTTTTTAGTATTTTATATTGCTTTATATTGTACAGGGAACCCCCGACCTACGAACGAGTTAGGGAGTTAAGAACCGTTCGCAGCTCGATTCTGTCGTAGGTAGGGGGTGAAAATAGCGTCCCGTTCGTAGGTCGTTATTCCGTTCGTAGGTCGCGGAAATACCGCTAACGGTGCGCCGCGCACACATTTAACAGCATGAGACTGACATACTGGGCCAGAAACATGCACAGAACTTTATTTACAAACACTTATCTAAACCATTACACCACACATTGGGCCTCATGCACAAACCGTTCGTACGCACAGATTTGTGCTTAAACTGTGCTTACGAGTGATTTAGGAGCATATGTGGCATTCAACAATGTTCACGTATCCTACGATTTTTTTCAGATACGAACAAAATCTACGTGTGGTCCGGACCTGTCGTATATTTTACGAGCGGTCCGTCTGCTGTCATCCAGACAGCATTACTCCACAAATAACTTCATATTTCGTTATTTAGGAAATGTTTAGAGTTTAAAAAAGTAACGCACCACAATTGTTTTTGACAATAGGTTCTGTTTGAAGTCGAATTATAATTTTAAATGTAATAATGACTAACGGATTAAAGTATTTAAATGAAAATCAATTTGTTATCAATGCCGTTTTCTAACACTACAATATTAATATGAAGATCTCAAACTGAAATCAACTTAAACCATGAATTAATTTAAGTTTAATTTGCCGCGGTATCGCAGACTTCGGTAAGCCAGACTTTACACAGACTTCCTCCAGCTGCTGTCATAGCTCTGATGTGGCTCAGTCAGTAGAGCACTGCGTCGCAGTTCCGAAGGTCATGGGATCGCCTCCCGTGGGAGGACAACGTTTTTTTTTTTTTTTTAATTCATTCCAGATTTAAAAAACACAAGAAAACTATTTACAATACAACAAGAAATAAAGCATAAAGCCTTTTTAATTTGGAATGAATAAATAATCTAAAGTAAGAAGGAAAAAAAAAGAATCATACCTTGTGGGACTCGATCCCACGAGGTGTAGAAAAAAGGTTAGGAACAGCTAACAGTGCAATGCTTTAACCAGTAAGCCACCAGTACGCATGCATGTTTCGAGATCCACATTTATTATAAACAAACTTTCTTTGGTTTTAGCTGGTCATTTACTTCCATGAGTGACGCTGCTAATAAGGACAGATTTTCTTTTCTTGTCCTCAGAGACCACAGAACTTCATCCTCCGCACCGGTAGAGTTCTTCTTTTTTACTTTTCGCTGTCATTTTATGAACGTACACGTTCTGCCTCTGAGGCAGGAAACGTAGCCTTATATGGCGTTTTGAGGGGTGGGAATTATGTAAATAAGCTCACGCGTGCACGCGCAGCTGTTTAGAACAGGTGAGATTCATCAACTTTAAGCAGCCCGTTTACACGCTTTTCCTGTGGATAGAAGAGTTTGTTGGATCTGACGTGGCATGTTCGTACGAACACTTCGTACGAACAAAAGTAGGAGACATTTAGGATAAGAATACGAACTGTTTCGTGCATGAGGGCCATTCATCCATAAACACACACAGTAACTGTACATCAGTAACTTCACATCAGAACTGCAGGAAATCAGCAGGAAATCACATCAGCAAAATGATGTCAACAATCACACATGAACACTTCTCAAAGTGCAGCTTTTAACATCAGAACAGCAGCAAATCAGGGACTCACATCAGCAAAATGATGTCAACAATCACACATGAACACTTCTCAAAGAGCAGCTTTTAACATCACAACAGCAGCAAATCAGGGACTCCCATCAGCAAAATGATGTCAACAATGACACATGAACACTTCTCAAAGAGCAGCTTTTAACATCACAACAGCAGCAAATCAGGGACTCCCATCAGCAAAATGATGTCAACAATGACACATGAATCCATAAATCCATCAGCAGCATCACATCTATCAGAAAAAAGTTGCAACCATCATATTTTTGAAACCAGTGTGTTGATGAGTGTCCAGGTGCATGAGAAAGAAGTCCATGAACTCAGAAAAAGCTAGAAGCAGCAGAAAAATGAAACAAAATTGCCTTACTTTGACTGAAGTGTAGGTAGACAGATGTTTTTCTCATGATCAAACCTGCATCTGATGGAACTGCTTAGCCATTGCTCAACAATGAATGTTGGGAGCATTTTAGGCCAGCTGTTAGTTCAGGCAGGTGTCAGTTCAGGTGTGTGGTCCTGATGTGAGCAGGTCTGTGCATCACATGAAGTTTTTTTGGTTTTTGGCAGCAGTCATTTAGGCAGAACGACACAAAGGTGATGGATGGAGGCAACATGCAGGACACCAGAGGCAGGCTGGAGGACAGGCAGCACCAGAGGCTCATCCATGAGGTGGAGCAACACGCAGATGAACTGTTGGAACACAACCACACACAGACGTCAGCACCTGCAGAGAACAACAACACAGACAACAACAACTTCTCCTTACCTGTGTGGTGCATGTGTGGAGGACAGGCAGGAGGCTGGAGGACAGGCTGGAGGCTGGAGGACAGGCTGGAGGCTGGACGACAGGCTGGAGGCAGAGGAGCAGGAGCACGTAGCACCAGAGGCTCATCCATGAGGTGGAGCAACACGCGGATGAACTGTTGGAACACAACCACACACAGACGTCAGCACCTGCAG
This sequence comes from Garcialebias charrua, assembly GCA_038048925.1. Classification (NCBI taxonomy): domain Eukaryota; kingdom Metazoa; phylum Chordata; class Actinopteri; order Cyprinodontiformes; family Rivulidae; genus Garcialebias; species Garcialebias charrua. Next base: position 15,004 of record JBBPBX010085244.1, read on the forward strand.
AGAACAACAACACAGACAACAACAACTTCTCCTTACCTGTGTGGTGCATGTATGGAGGACAGGCAGGAGGCTGGAGGACAGGCAGTAGGCTGGAGGCATAGCAGCAGGACCACAGTACGTGGTACC
>JBBPBX010085245.1:0-15129 GCA_038048925.1 Garcialebias charrua
CAGAATCCCACACTCAGTCTTTCTTGCTTGAAAACCCACTTCTATTCTCTTGCCTTTAACATGGTGTGATTTGTTTTGATCCTCTGTACTATACAGTGTTGGCCATTTTAGTTGGTTTCTGCTGCTATTTGTATCTATATTTTTATTTTATGTTTTCCTGTCTGCTGTGCTTGTTTGTTTCTACTGTACAGCACTTTGGTTGGCCTTGTTTCTGTTTCAAGTGCTCTATAAATAAATAGGGTATGGTATTGTACTGTTACAACTTGTGTGAAAATCTGATGATGTTTTAGGTCATTTTTATGCAGAAATTTAAAAAGTTTTAAAGGGTTTCTAAACTTTCAAGCAACACTGTATGTGTGAATATAAAATTACAATTGTCCCTGATGTTCATGTTTTCAGTGTTCCCTGCAGATGTTCAGCAGATGGTGCTGGTTAAAGAAGCAGCTCTTGAAGTACGGAAGCTTGGTGTGGACCAACAGGATCCAGATATCCTCAACATAAAGGAGGAAGAGGAGCAACCGTGGACCAGTCAAGAGGTAGAGCAGTTTTGTGTGAAAAAGGAGACTGATGACACTGGGTTTGCATTCACTGCTGTTCCTTTGAAGAGTGAGGAAGGTGAAAAGAAACCTCTGTTTTTACAGCTTCATCAGCACCAAGTAAAAGAGGAAGATCTTCCAACCAGCAGCTCAGTTGACCAGATGAAAACATCAATTGGTGGAGAGGACTGTGGAAGAGCAGAGACTACCAGGAACCCAGATCTAGATACTTATGGAGATGATTGCAGCTCTTCAGAGACTGAAGTCAGTGAGGAATCTGAGGATGATGATGACGATGATGTACATGACTCTGACTCTCAGCTAAAAGACTTATCAGACTATGGATCAGAACCTGAAGACAGTGACAAAGACTGGAAGGAGAGCAGAGCTCCTGAGTCAGACGTACACACTGTCAAGAAGTCTTGCAGCTTCAGTGAGCATGGGAAACAATTTCACAAGACAAGTCAGTCAGTGATGTCTTCAAGTTGTTTGGTTATCAAGGAATGTTTGGAAGTGAAGAAAACTGGAGGCTCAATCAAGAAAAAAAAGTCAAAACAGAACTCATTTAGTTGTGAAGACTGTGGAAAAAAAATTAACAAAAAGGGTGATCTAAAAAGACACATGATGGTCCACACAGGACAGAAACCATTTGCTTGTGATCTTTGTGGACAAAGGTTTGGACGGAAGTCACATTTAAACACACACATGGTAGTCCACACAAGACAGAGAGCATTTGTTTGTGATCTTTGTGGACAAGGGTTTGGACGGAAGTCAACATTAAACACACACATGATAGTGCACACAGGACAGAAAGCATTTGCTTGTGATCTTTGTGGACAAAGGTTTGGACTGAAGTCAGATTTAAACAGACACATGATAGCCCACACAGGATATAAAGCATTTGCTTGTGATCTTTGTGGAAAAAGGTTTGGACAGAAGTCAACTTTAAACACACACATGAAAGTTCACACAGGACAGAAAGAATTTGCTTGTGATCTTTGTGGACAAAGGTTTGGACATAAGTCAACTTTAAACGTACACATGCAAGTCCACGCAGAACAGAAAGCATTTCCTTGTGATCATTGTGGACAAAGGTTTGGACAGAAGTCAAATTTAAACACACACATGATAGTTCACACAGGACAGAAAGCATTTTCTTGTGATCTTTGTGGACAAAGGTTTGGGCTGAAGTCAACTTTAAACACACACATGATAGTTCACACAGGACAGAAAGCATTTGCTTGTGATCTTTGTGGACAAAGGTTTGGACTGAAGTCAACTTTAAACAGACACATGCAAGTTCACGCAGAACAAAAAGCATTTCCTTGTGATCTTTGTGGACAAAGGTTTGGACTGAAGTCAACTTTAAACAGACACATGATAGTCCACACAGGACAGAAAGCATTTGCTTGTGATCTTTGTGGACAAAGGTTTGGACGGAAGTCAACTTTAAACACACACATGATAGTTCACACAGGACAGAAAGCATTTGCTTGTGATCTTTGTGGACAAAGGTTTGGACTGAAGTCTAATTTAAACATACACATGATAGTCCACACAGGACATAAAGCATTTGCTTGTGATCTTTGTGGACAAAGGTTTGGACTGAAGTCAGCTTTAAAGAGACACATGAAAGTTCACACAGGTCAGAAAGCATTTGCTTGTGATCTTTGTGGACAAAGGTTTGGACATAAGTCACATTTAAACACACACATGATAGTCCACACAGGACAGAAAGCATTTGCTTGTGATCTTTGTTGACAAAGGTTTGGACTGAAGTCATCTTTAAACACACACATGATATTCATACAACATGGAGAGTAATGAATAATGTTTTGAAAACGCATAAGGTAAGAACTGGACTTTCACAACATTTTGTGGAGAATTATGTGGAAATCCATGATGATAATGAAATTGTTAAAGGGGACCAAAGATTCAAAATTCACTTTTTAATGGGTTTTTTTACTCAACCTTGGGTATGTATTTCTTTTTTAAAAAAGTCCTAGGGCCAAAAAAATGCACCCAGTGGTATACAGGTAGTCCCCGACTTACGAGCGAGTTCCGTACTTATGAGTTGCTCGTAAACCGAAAATTCGTAATCCGGGACTACCTTTTTTTATTTTATATATATACCGCAGGAGCACGTACATGTGCGGTAATGAACAGTTACAAAGCATTTCAACTATTCTAACACTTTAAAATACTTTAAAATATGAATAAAAAATATAAAAAATTAATTTCTTACTTTGAGCTGAGCTGTTTGCCTCCCTCCGCTGTGTTACGTCCGAGCTCCCAGGCTTCCTGTAGCACCATGCAGTCCAAACCTTTTACAGGAAGGACTGTTAGTATGCTATCTTCATACATTTGGAGCCAGAAAAAAGTTTTAATAAGTTTTAAAGGGGACCACATGTAAGTATTTAAAATTTTTATGTTATTTCTGTGTGCTATCTTGACAATATTAATTCATTTTAATACACAAAATAATTCTTAGATAATTAATTATACCCTTTTTAATTCTGCCATTTTTAACTTTCGTTTTGAACGACCGGTTTCTGATACTGAGTTCTGAAGTCCACGCCCTTCAAGATCTGTTTACGCCCTCTGTAACAGCCAGTATCTGTAATGTGTTGTTGTTTTAAAATTAGCTCTTTTTTTATTACTCATTTGACTTACTGTTAGTGTTAGCTTAAGATAACTTACCGAAACCCGTCTGAGCGCGCCGCAATTTGCTGCTCCTTTTAGCATGAGACCACCCGAATCCAATGCTAATGTTAGCTTGTTCCTCTTCCGGTGTTCGCCAGCTCCGCTCGTTGCACGCGGCGATTTTGGGAGTTATCGCTGTTCCAGTCAAGACAACACAAAGTTCACCAAGTGTCTCCCGTAAATTAATCCGTAAGGAGAAGGTCCTCGCTGCTGCGAGGCTGCTGCGAGGCTGCTGCGAGGCAGCAGCGAGGCTGTACAGTTGAAGCTCCGCTCCATCGCGCCAGAAGAGGGTCCCGTTGCCGCAGGTCCCTACGCCGGGGGTCCGCTCGTTTAATTTTTGCCGGCTGCGCGTTGGGAGCGATCGCAAATACACTAAAAATTGAACTAAAACATAAAAATAACAATTATACTTTATTTATAAAGCCATTTAAAAAAACACAGCTGCAACAAAGTGCTGTACACATGAAATTAAGAACATATAAACAAAAGATGAGATGAAATCATGAAAAACAACAGTCATGTGTTTAATACAGAAGTGGGTTGAGCCTAACCAGGGGTTGCTAGGTGAGGGGCTGGACTCAGGTTGGGGTGGGTTGTCCTCTCTCGCTTGTGACGTAACATGCGAGAGTATTTTAAAACGAACCGTTTTTATCACAGACAAATAAATCTACTTAGAGTAAATAAACCACTGGGTGCATTTCTTTGGCCTTAGGACTGTTTTTTTATGAAGTACATACCCAAAGTTGAGTAAAAAAAACATTAAAAAGTGAATTTTGCATGTGTGGTCTCCTTTAATAACTTACCAAAAGCCGTCTGCCAGCGCTGCCATTAGCAGCACCTGTTAGCATTATATTAGCCCCACCGAGTCCGCTGCGCAGTTACGGGCAGTCCAGTTTAGCTGCAGCTTCAAAAAGGCTGTCGGCTTTGTTATTCCAAGTTAGCTGGGTGTCCCCCGATATCTTCTGCTTCCAGTCCGACATCGAGGCGAGCTCCAGGAACCTCTGATCGCACAAAGCCGGCTGTCAGCTGCAGCTCTGGTGGGGGTCCGCTTTAGCATGTTAGCCTTAGCTCATACCATGAGCTGCTGGTCTCGCGCGGTGCTGTGGGAGCGATCGGCGGAGCGATCGCGGCTGCTGCTCCAGTCCTGAGACATTCACAGAGTTCAGGGAGTGTTTCCAGTTAATTTATCCGTATGAGGCATCCTCTTATGGGAGAAACAGTCCTCCAAAAGCCGAGTGCCGAGACTCTGGAACTAATGAATGTAAAATGGCGGAGGCGGTATTTCCGGTTCCTGGTTCCCGCAGGAAGTTGTTCAAAAAAGCATGAAATTTTTTTTTTTTTAATAATAATGATACTTTACGTATTTATAAAGCCATTTAAAACATTCACAGCTGCAACAAGGTGCTGTACACATGAAATTAAGAACATTTAAACACAAAATTATTATTATTATTTTCATATTATTATGATAATCTCGTAAAGTCGGACGCTCGTAGGTCAGGGCGCTCGTAAGTCGGGGACCACCTGTATTTACTCTAAGTGTATTTATTTTTCAGGGATATAAATGTCTCGTTTTCAAATCCTTGCGCTTGTTATGTCACAAGCGCCAGGACAACCCACCCCAACCTGAATCCAGCCCCTCACCTAGTAGGCTCAACCCACTTCAGTATAAAAGACTTGACGGTTGTTTTTCCTGATTTCATCTCATCTTTTGTTTAAATGTTCTTAATTTCATGTGTACAGCACTTTGTTGCAGCTGTGGTTGTTTTAAATGGCTTTATAAATCAAGTATAATTGTTATTTTTACGTTTTAGTTCAATTTTTAGCGTATTAGCGATCGCTCCCAACGAGCAGCCGGCAGACAAAAAATGAGCAGATCACCGCTGCCTGACCATGCAACGAGCAGAGCAAAGCGGGCGGGGATTGGACATGCCGGCGAAGGGACCATCTGCCGCCGGCAGCTGCTGGCTGTTGAGGACAGTTTGTCAGATCAGAGGTTGCCTCATACGGATAAATTATCTGGAAACACTCGGTGAACTTTGTGTATGTGTCTGCGATCGCTCCCAAAGCACCGCATGCAACGAGCGGAGCTACGCGGGCGGAGGAGGAACGAGCTAACATTAGCTTCGGGTTTCGGGTGGGCTAATGCTAACAGGTGCAGCAAATGGCGGCGCGCGCATACGGCTTTCGGTAAGTTATCTTAAGCTAGCACTAGCCATTTCTAAAGTGCATGAAATGCTAACGTAAACCCTTTGGAGGGCGGAGTTAATGTAAACAGATTTTTGAAGGGCGTGGCCTTCAGATCTCATCATAAACCGGTCGTTTTGAACGGAAGTGAGAAAAGGCAGAACTAGAAAGGGGATATTTTATTATCTTAAGGGCAAGGCATAGCTGTGCGTTTTGACGAGCGCCGTGCCACGCCGTATGAGCGCCGCGGCACAAGCCTTTGAACGCGGGCGTGAACGCGCCAAGCTCAAATTTTACGACCGCTCACGCGCGCGCGTTGTCTCACAATAAACTGCCCGGTGGCGGACTGTTTTGTATGAGGCACAAATTTATTAAATATCCCTTCTTCATCGCTGAACTTGGCTTTTCTTTTGTTTGTTTTTTGCCAAAAGTCAAGTGATCGCTTGAAGCGGTCACCATTCGCTTCCTCCTCCGATGAGGAGGAATGAATGAACTTGTCACGAGTGAACTAAAGTTATGTCCAACATGGATGCGCAGGTTCTAAACATTTCCTGTTGTGCTGGTCTGCTGTGTGGGCTGAAGGACCTGCGCTCCCTATTTTTATTTTTAGGACTATTTATTAACATATAAACACAGAACAAAGCTACGCAGCCCTCTGCCTTTCCCGACCTGTCAATTAAATCAGTAGGCGTGTCAGCAAATGACCAATCAGCGACCTAAATTTGTCCCGTAGCTAAACGCTCCGCCCTGCTTCTGCTCAAATGACATCAAGTATTTGGAGCGAAAACGTTGCTGCTTCACGCTGAGTTCTGCTGTGAATTGCACACGTGCGTGGCGCGGTACTCGTACAGACGCACAGCTCTGCAAGAGGCTTAAGAATTATTTTGTGTATTAAATTGAATGAACATGGTCTGGATAGCCCACAGACATACCATAAAAATTTATAAAACCAATATTTGGTCCCCTTTAATGGATTTAATAATTATTTTGTAAATGTTGGGTCTAGCCTTGCAGCTTCGATTCCTAAAGTGGAAAAAAACAAGTTATTTAAGAAATGATTGCGTTAGCAGTATGTTTCTGGGTGGAACAGTTAAGGAGGAAATAATGAAGGTAGTTAATAAATTTGCTGACAAGAGATCAAAGGATTGTGAAGATATGGATATGGTGGTTGTAAAGGAAATAATGAGTCATGTGATTGAGCCATTTGCATACATTTGTCATTTTCAAAAGGAATATTCCCAGACAGAATGAAAATAGCTAAAGTAGTTCCTCTTTTTAAAATGGTGACAAATGTGTATTGAGTAATTATAGGCCTATATCTTTGTTGCCACAATTCTCAAAAAATTCTCAAAAAATTGTTTATGACCAGATTAGATAAATTTCTTGACGAAAATAATATTTTAAGTAATAGTCAATATGGTTTTAGTTCAAATTGTTCAACATTTTTGGCTCTTATGGAGTTGATAGAACAAATTACTACAGCGGCTGATCAAAAACAACATTGTATAAGTACATTTGTGGATTTAAAAAAAGGCATTTGACACTATTGATCACACCATTCTGCTCGATAAATTGAATCAATTTGGTGTTAGAGGTCCTGCTTTACTATGGATAAGCAGTTATTTGAGTGATAGAAAACGGTTTGTTCAGATGGATGATGTAAGATCTAATTTATGCAGAACTTCATGTGGAGTACCACAAGGTTCAGTACTTGGACATAAGTTGTTTATTTTATATGTAAATTTTTTAATTGAAGTATCTGATATCCTCAAATGTGTTTTATTTGCTGATGATACCACTTTTTTCTGTTTGGGTAAAGACATGGAACAGATGTTTGAGTTGATAAACAAGGAGATTGTTCAAATACGGGATTGGTTTAAATAAAATAAGTTGTCATTGAATGTTGATAAAACTAATTTTATGATATTTAGTAAAAAAAAAGATAACTTTGGATTTCTTTCAAAATTGATGATGTTAAGATTTGTAGAGTAAATTAGGTAAAGTTTCTGGGTGTAATTATTGATGATAAACTCATGGAAACAGCATATAAATCTTGTAAAAACTAAAATATCTAAGTCCATTGCAGTATTATATAGCGTAAGGGACTTATTTAATATTGATGCTTTATATTTGCTTTATAATATATGTGTAGTCCCGCATTTATCTTATTGTGTCAATGTTTGGGGTACAGCAATCTGCAAAAAAGAGCTGTAAGAATTATAACTGTTAAGAATTATAATTGTTAAAAAAAAATGTATTTCTTTCTTTTTTTCTTTTTTTTCTCTTTTTTGTTTTCTATTGTTTGTTTGTTTATTGTTTATTGTTCAAGGAAATTCTACCATTGCTGTTCATCGTTCTTTAGTTTTAGCAGGTCGCTTTCGTAAATGAGCCCATGGGGTTCAATAAGATTTACCTGACTAAATAAAGGTTGAATGAATGAATGAATAACAAGAAAGCATTATTGTCATCCTTCTAATGTTCTGTTTTGTCAATTGAAATTACTTAAGTTTTATGATTTGGTGGATTATAATATTCTTCTACTTATGTTTAAAGCTCAGAATTGCTTACTACCATCAATCATTCAAGCATATTTTGTAAAAAGGAAGAGTTGTTATAATTTGAAGGGAATAGATATTTTTGTTAAACCTAAGTATAGAACCGGTTTAAAGGGTTGGTATACTACAATACAGGGAATGGGTCTGTGGAATGGTTTGGAGGAGGATGCAAAAATGGTGAAGTCAATGTTTATATTTAAGAAAAAGATTTTAAAAAACTTTTGTTGAAAAGATGTATATAACTGATGTCTAATTTTTTTAACGGGAAATGTTGATGAGTTATGTATTTTGCTGTATTGTATATGGATGATTTGCTGGTGAAGATTCTCAGTCGTCCAGGACATGATAAATCAAAAAGGGCGTTCAATACAAGATTAACTGGACTTTATAGAGCTTTGGAGCGTGACGTCACTGGTCCACCGCGCACAGCATTGTGGGTAGTTTTTTTTGTAGTTTTTTGTCGATCCGCCATTTTTGCTGGTCGCTCGTATTTTGTTTGAATCAGGTTTCAACAGTTTAGCAATGGTCCGAAATTGCTGTGTAATAGGATGCAATGTCCGTTCACACGACAGAAAAGGTAAAAAAATAGAAAACGGACTCTCGTTTTATAGTTTCCCTACCTGGAAACAACGCGAGGGGAGACGAATGGCATGGATATCAGCAGTGAGACGTCCTGATGTAACGTTCTCCAACATCACAAGATACATGCTTGTTTGTTCCAGACATTTCCATTCAGGTGAGTATTTTAAATCAGTTTACTGGAGTTGTGCCATTTTGTCAAGGTGTATCATGTTTTGGTCGAGTTCAGTGCATAGTGGGTCAACCAAGTTTAGGTCGGACATCTGTGTTATTTTAAAATAAACTGTTTAAAGTTGATTGTGTTGTCACATTGACTGTAGCATATTGTTTTTTATTATTAATTTATTTCTTTATTCATTTTATCAAAATAAATACCCAACAAAGACAAAAAAAAGAAAATATAAAATGAAAGGCAGCAGAAAGAAGAAACTATCTTATTATATCTGCCCCTTTTCCAAACAATCTATTCAAAGAATAATCTATAAGTAACAAAAAATGAGTAACTCATCTCAATTTTCAAATTTCAACATATTACACATTAAAGTACTTCATCTTTTAACAAAATGTGTCTGAATATTTAAGGGTAGTACATTGTTATGACATTTATACATCACCATTAAAATAAGGTAATCTACTAATGGAACTTCAGTAATTTCAACTCAAAAAATAATATACTAGATGGATGACAGTAATGTTTTCTGGCAATAATTATATTACTGATCTGCGTTCTCTTCAAGGCAAATCTTCTTATGAGATGGATGAGTCAAATCCCGACTGGGCTCCAACACTGCACTTGGGACACTCCGAGGTGAAAGTGTCAACATCAGACAGACATGCTCGTCGATTAGAGACGTTACAGCAGAGCACAAGGGGAAGATGAAGGAAGTGATGGAAAGGCAAAATCAACAAGCAGTGGAGGCTGCAGGAGATGTGCAACAACCAGTGGGCAGCAGGAGATGATCATCAGCAGGTGACGGAGGCAGCAGGAGATGAGCACCAACAGGTGACGGAGGCAGCAGGAGATGAGCACCAACAGGTGGTGGAGGCTGCTGGAGATGAGCACCAACAGGTGATGGAGGCAGCAGAAGATGAGCACACACAGCTTGTGGAGGCTGCTGGAGAGGAGCATGAGCAAGTTGTGGAGTCTGCGGTGGAAACCCCATGAGAGGACATCACTGTCGCTGCAGATGGGGAGGAGGAAGATGAACCAGTAGCAAAAAGGCGACAAACAGAATGTGTGCTGCAGTTTAGTGTGAGAATTATTTTTTTTTTGCTGCACTCCTTGTTTTGAAATATTTTTACAGTTGAATAATAACATAAGTGGTTGTTTTTTCTCATTTAATAAAAATTAATGTGGTAAACATTCATGAAACATTTGATTCAGCACTAACATGTAAACATGATGAAATTGATCACATTTTAAAGTAAACATTTGATGTATTAACATATTTCATTAACAGGGATTAACCCTGTCCAAATAAAAGTTAAATGAATTTCAGGTAAGAAATAAACTTGTAATGAAACAGATCCATTTTGAAGTAAACAATTCCAGTAAATGTGATGAACGTGTGAGTTAATACATTTTATAGAAAACACACAAAAATGTGCAAATATAAGTCAACAGCATGTTTTACATAATTATGTCTCCCTTGAAGTACAAGCTCTGAGAAATATCTTTAGGAAGCTTCATGCTTTCTGTAGACGTCCAGCCATGTCTGTGTGGTCCACACAAGGTCACAGTGGTTTGATTATGCACCTGTGCAGAGTGGGTGATGCTTCTGCAGGTAAACTTCATCTCCTGCCTCCAGCTGCTGGATGCTGCATGTCTTGTATCTGTGAGGGAACTTTCTCCAGGCAGCAGCGATCACACTGAGTCCATCAGAAGATGCTCCAAGTTCAGGAGTTGGTGTTTATGATGAAACCACATGCTTTAACTTTAAGATTTTTTTTACTGCTAGCTGTATTTTAATGTAGGTGTTTTGATGATTCACACACCATTTTATTTCTGTGTGTAGACACACTGTTACTCAGCATGACCCACGGTGTTCTGGTGGCTCAGAGTCAGAGCAGAACCTGTGAACACAATTAAAATGGTGAATGAAAAGACAATCTATATATATATATATATATATATATATATATATGCATCTTAATACATATACTGTATATAGTGATTATAGTAATCTAATCAAGATTTGAAGTCTACATGTTATTAGACATGCTCAAGTCATTAAAAATAAGGTAATTTTCAACTTGGACCTTTGTAATTTAGTTAAAAAACATACTTTAAAAATCAAGTGTTCTCAGTTTTTAATACTCATAGCATACAGAAGGTTGTTTGATTCTGAAAGAAATGCCAAAAACAACGTACCTTCAACGTATTTACAATCTGGGGGCTTTAACCTTGTCATTTGACATACTACTGTACCTAGACTTCCCATGGGAGTTTTTCATTTGACATTCTACCTAGACTTCCCATGGGTTTGTCAAATGACAATTTGAGCCCCAGGGGTCAAGACACCTAATGGAAGAATACTTTAAAATTGTCATTTGACAAACTCACAGTAGTTCTAATAGTAGAATGAATTTCTCCTGGGTTTTCCAGTGTTAAAAATGTCCAAATCATCTACCCAGCTGTTCATAGATTGGACCAGCTCTCCCATTGATTTGTAATTATAAAAATTATTTGTGGTGTAAACACTGACACAGACTGCTAAAATGACTGGGAATGTCAGTGGAGGTAAGTATTACTCGGGTCTTTTCCTTTTTTCTGACAAGGAAAAATGGCGGACGAGACGGGAACGCCCCCGACACGCCCCCTCACGGTCACATGCGCTCCAAAGCTCTATTTGTTGCAGAAAACGTTTTGACCCCTATCCAGGGGGCGTTTTCAATTCACTGAAACAAACTGTGAGAGTTTGGAGTTATAACAGAACCACGCACCATCATATGTAAATTGCAAGCTGAGGTAACACATACATGTAAATTGACAGATCACACCTTAACAGTAGGGGGTTCCCTTGAGGTCTCTGACAGAAGACACAACACTGTATGTAAATTGACAAAAAACACCTCCCAACCAACAACAGAGGCTTCTCAAAGAACTTTGTTAGTCTAATTTACAGACAAGACACCTCTGCTCCCATCCGGTGTAAAACATTTCGGAATCAATCCCAAAACTGAGTTATAAGTCTTAGAAAGTTGAAATCTCAGACCTCCTCCTCTGTTAAGAGAAGGTTTTTCTCATAAACAGCTTCATTCACACCCCTCTCAAACCATCTGTGCTCTCGGTCCAAAATTTGCACATTCTGGTCATCAAATGAGTGACCCTTGTCCGTGAGATGGAGGTGAACAGCTGAGTTTTGTCCAGAGGAGGTTGCTCTCCTGTGTTGGGACATTCTTTTGTGGATGAGCTGCTTAGTTTCTCCAACGTAGCGGTCTGAGCAGACCTCGCTGCACTGGACTGCGTAAACAACACCACTCTGTTTGTGTGTGGGGTGTTGTCCTTAGGGTGGACCAGCCTCTGTCTGAGAGTCCTGCTGGGTTTGAAATGTACTGGGATGTTGTGTTTGTTGAAAATCCTTCTGAAATTCTCTGAGACTCCAGCAACATAAGGAATGACAATGTTTTTCCGTCTGTTAGACTTTTTCTGTTCATTATTGTGTTTACCAGATTTAACAGTTCTCACAGTTTGTTTCAGTGAATTGAAAAAGCCCCCTGGATAGGAGTCTAAACGTTTTCTGCAACAAATAAAGTCCAGTTGATCTTGTATTGAACGCCTTTTTTGATTATATGGATGATTATTGTTTAGATTGATAGTTTGGATTGATTTTCTGGGTGGAGTTTGCATGTTCTCTCCGTGCATGCGTGGGTTTCCTCCTGGTGCTCCGGTTTCCTCCCACAGTCCAAAAACATGCATGTTAGGTTGATTGGTAACTCTAAAATTGACCCTAGGTGTGAGTGAGACAGGTCCCTCTTGTAAATGAGTCCCCGTGGCTCAACGAGGATAGCCTGTATAAATAAAGGTTGAATGAATGAATGAATGAATTTTGTTTAAGAAGGAGCAGATAAGACATTTTATGTTTGTTTTTAAAAAATAATAATTTAAATTTTTAATTGTATTTGTGGTTTTAATGGAAATGAAATGAAATAAATAAATAAAATAATAAATAATAATAGTCCACACAGGACATAAAGCATTTGCTTGTGATCTTTATGGACAAAGGTTTGGACTGAAGTCACATTTAAACAGACACATGATAGTTCACACAGGACAGAAAGCATTTGCTTGTGATCTTTGTGGACAAAGGTTTGGACAGAAGTCAACTTTAAACACACACATGATAGTTCACACAGGACAGAAAGCATTTGCTTGTGATCTTTGTGGACAAAGGTTTGGACAGAAGTCAACTTTAAACACACACATGATAGTTCACACAGGACAGAAAGCATTTGCTTGTGATCTTTGTGGACAAAGGTTTGGACAGAAGTCAACTTTAAACACACACATGATAGTTCACACAGGACAGAAAGCATTTGCTTGTGATCTTTGTGGACAAAGGTTTGGACGGAAGTCAACTTTAAACACACACATGATAGTCCACACAGGACAGAAAGCATTTGCAAGTCAACTTTAAACTGAAACATGATAGTTCACACAGGACAGAAAGCATTTGCTTGTGATCTTTGTGGACAAAGGTTTGGACGGAAGTCAACTTTAAACTGACACATGATAGTTCACACAGGACAGAAAGCATTTGTTTGTGATAATTGTGGACAAAGGTTTGGACTGAAGTCATTTTTAAACACACGCATGATAGTTCACACAGGACAGAAAGCATTTGCTTGTGATCTTTGTGGACAAAGGTTTGGACAGAAGTCAACTTTAAACACACACATAATAGTTCACACCAGAGCCATAGAGAGAGAGAGTTGCGACACTGAACTTGCCGAGAGGCGGTCACGTGGTTCATGCAGCTCTCAATAGTTGCAAACAACTCATCACTGTCAGTCAGTTTGAGCAGCTACTGGCGCAACATGACACAAAAATCGACTGTTCTTACTTTATCCGGCGTCTTTCGGTAATTATTGAGCAGTAATAAACTGATTACTTAACTGATTATTTCACTGACTATGCGTTTTATTAAAGCATTTTTAGACGTGGCACCTGCGCTTCGTGCCAATCACTGAAGACTTCTAGTCCACGCCCACCTGCCGTGGGCCCCTCCTCGGTCTGCTATATATTCTGTTGCTGACCGAGAATCGGCTCCCAATAAGTAAAAAAATTTCACCAAAAGAGCCAGGGAGGCCCGGGGCTTAAAGGGCTCTGCCTGCATTCATATAATCTGGGGTTACAGTACGTAACCAACGTTATATTTCATGCAGGCTGTCGCCCTTTAAGCCACGCCCTAGTGGGTTAAAGGCGAAGCAGGATATGGTCCATGCCTCACTGGGTCTGACTGGAACCAACAACCTGGCAACCGCCACCCTTACTGAAGGTACTAGCAGGTGCGCAACCTGATACTGATGGTGAAGAACAACATCAGTAGAAAAACAGAGTCAGAAGCAGGAACCACACGTTCAACTGACTCAGCTGTACGGTGTCGCCCATCAATAAAGACAGAAACGACTGTCATTTAATCAATAGTTTCATTGATAATGAAAGTTTTTACTCCGCTGCAACCTTGAGGACAGAAATGTCAAGGAGGAGCTGGAGACATCTCGCAGATAAAAACGGACAAATGGAGTTACTGACAACCAGGAAGCTGCTGAGCAGATATCCTGTACCGACAGACCATTGACCAAGGCAGTGGAAGCCGCCACTCCTCGAGTGGAATGAGCTTTAATGCCCTCGGGAGGCTGCAGCCCAGCAGAACTGTAAGCCTGGGAGATGGCCTCACACAACCAATGCGACAACCGCCGAGGGGTCAAAGGTTGACCCTGAGAGCCTTCTCTGAAATGTGCCAAGAGCTTATCAGATTTACGTATTGCAGCTGTGCGTCCTACATAACATCTGAGAGCTCGAACCGGGCAAGCAAGTGAAGCTGTTCCTCCTCTGGTTTAGAGTGAGGAGGAAGGCAAAACCCGTCCAGTGTGATGATCCTGGACTTGAATGAAGACGTTATGACCTTAGGCGTGAATGCTGGAATAGGCCTAAGTTCAGTAGAACTCCCATCTCCTTGTATTTTTAAGAAGGAAGGAGAAACTGACAGTCCAGAAAGGTCACTTACTCTTGCAGCTGACGTAAGAGCCAACATGATACATCTCATATCATGATACATGATACATCTCCTCCTACATGTCTTTACGTGAGTGCAGCTACAGTGTGCGCTCTCAAGACATGATTACCTGCAGTGTTCCGTCAGTGAGGACTGAACTTGGAAAAAGGGCCTTCTCCTATTCTGCTCCTGCTTCATGGAATATCTTACAAAAAGATCTGAAGCTCTCGACCTTGACTTCTCTAAATGGTTTTCAGAATCTGTTGGAATCCTGGCAAAAACCAATGCAGATTTGTTCCTGTCTTTGATTTTATACGTCTACCTTATAATGTTTTGCTAGTTTTTTGATAC
>JBBPBX010085246.1:0-15128 GCA_038048925.1 Garcialebias charrua
GTCCATTGGATCTTAAGTCCAACGCCTTAACCACTCGGCCATCCTGGTTGTCATTACTGATGTGTTGTGTTGGATGATGTAATTGGGGAAGCAAACTATCAAGTCAGTTTGTAGTTTCCAATTTAAAAAGGACATTGCTGCATCGAAGGACTGTCACCTCATCTGATTTGTCTGATTTCCGCTTCCACGCCTCTTCTTCAGCTTTATGCCACCGCTCATTGTGAACTGTCACATCCCAAAATTCACAAGATGAAAAAACACTAGGAAAAGATGTCAAATTTTGGTTTTCTTTGCATTTTACTTGGGTTGTATAAAAAGCAACCCATCAACTTGTATCATAAAGCAGTTGTTGTCAAGTACTTGCAGTGGGTGATTTGGTCCGTTACAGGTTAGGATAGCCAGCTGCCGTTCTAATGCACATTTCTATTAGTTTGTATGTGAGTAGTCTTCATGCAACAGTGTTGGGACATAACTTACTACTATATTTTGAACGTGAGCGTTACCAGGAGTGGGGCTTGAACCCACGAGGACAGGCTTATACTTCCATCAGGTGTTCCAAAAAAGTACTACACTTCAAACAAATCACCAATTCTTCTTAAATTTGACAATTAATTGTTACATTTTGAATAATATTTTCATTTATCACAATAATTTTTGAGACAATCGCCTGGCAAAATTTGGTATTGTGACAGGCCTGGTTATGGTAGCCAGTTGCCTTTCTGCTATACATTTCCATTTGTGTGTGAGTAGTCTTCACTGTGCTAGGACATAACTTACTACTGAATTTTATAAGAAAGTCTTACCAGGAGTGGGGCTTGAACCCACGAGGACATGTGTCCATTGGATCTTAAGTCCAACGCCTTAACCACTCGGCCATCCTGGTTGTGGTTACTATTGTTTTGTGTTTGATGATGTAATTGGGGAAGCAAACTATCAAGTCAGTTTGTAGTTTCCAATTTAAAAATGACATTGCTGCATTGAAGGACTATCATCTCTTCTGATTTGTCTGATTGTTGCTTCTACGCCTCTCAGCTTCATGCCACACTCGTGAACTGTCACTTCCCAAAATTCACAAGATGCAGAAAGACAAATAGAGGTGTAAAACTTTGGTTTTCTTTGTATTTCACTTGGATTGTAGAAAATGTGATCCCATTGACTTGTTCCATCTGCCTAAATTTGTTCATGACCACATTTTCTGCTTCTTTTGTTACAAGCAACGGTATTTTCACTAGTCTGTACGTGCTAACATCAAGGATACATTCTGTATTGGTTTGGTCAGGAATGACAGATGTGTGTTGACAAGCACTTTGAGTGGTTTACTTGGTAATTTACAGGGTAGGGTTGGTGTAGTCAGCTGCCTTTCTGATGTACAATTTCATTAATTTGTATGAGTAGTATTCATGCAACAGTGGTGTGACATGACTACTGCATATCACTATATTTCATAAGTATAACTATATCACTATATTTTATAAGAAAGTGGTAGCCAGTTGCCTTTCTGATGCACAATTCCATTTGTATGTGAGTAGTCTTCACTGTGCTGGGACATAACTTACTACTGTATTTTGTAAGAAAGTCTTACCAGGAGTGGGGCTTGAACCCACGAGGACATGTGTCCATTGGATCTTAAGTCCAACGCCTTAACCACTCGGCCATCCTGGTTGTCCTTATTGATGTGTTGTGTTGGATGATGTAATTGGGGAAGCAAACTATCAAGTCAGTTTGTAGTTTCCAATTTAAAAAGGACATTGATGCATCGAAGGACTGTCACCTCATCTGATTTGTCTGATTTCCGCTTCCACGCCTCTTCTTCAGCTTTATGCCACCGCTCATTGTAAACTGTCACATCTCAAAATTCACAAGATGAAAAAACACTAGGAAAAGATGTGAAATTTTGGTTTTCTTTGCATTTTACTTGGGTTGTATAAAAAGCAACCCATCAACTTGTATCATAAAGCAGTTGTTGTCAAGTACTTGCAGTGGGTGATTTGGTCCGTTACAGGTTAGGATAGTCAGCTGCCTTTCTAATGCACATTTCTATTAGTTTGCATGTGAGTAGTCTTCATGCAACAGTGTTGGGACATAACTTACTACTATATTTTGAACGTGAGCGTTACCAGGGGCCTCATGTACAAAGACTTGCGTGGATTTCCTACTGAAAAGTGCCGCACGGTCAAATCCAGAAAAGTGTGTACGCACAAAACAATCCAGATGTATCAAACTGTGCGTACACCGGAATCCACGCACATTCCTTTTGTACATCACAACCAACGTGGAACTGAGCGCACGTGAGACACCTCCCCTGACACGCCTTCATTTACATATGTTAAACAGATGCAAATTACTTCCTGCATGTGTGAAGGACATGTTTGTTTGATCCCTGCGCGATCAGAAATTATTTCTAGATTCAGGAAAATAATGAATTTAATATAATATGAGTGAGGAAAATAATCCTAAGTAAGAATAGTAATAAAATGTGTTTATCACACAAAGAACGAGTGATTGTGTGTCGGATTTGTGTGTGCGCGCACCCTGCTTTGGTGCGCCAGCTCATCCATTCATTCTGAGTGAAAATATTAACTTTGCGCACGGGTTTATTACCATAATTACTGTAAACACAGAGGAACTTAGATGTTTGGTAGAACATAGATCTTTGTTTATTTAATAGATGATATGAAGAAACGGGTCTGTGCGTCTCAGTGGAGACTTTTCATGACATGACGTGATGTTGGAGTCTCCAAACGCTGCGCGCGCCACATTGTGCGCAATCTGTTTGTCTGTGAAGCCTTTACTCTCCTACAAGTTATATATGGTGTACTTTCACGTGTCATTTTGGAGAAATCTACAATAAACGCAGATCATGAATCACCTCCAGCTGCCGTGTAACACCGGCGTGGGTGCGCGCGCGCTCCAAAGCGCGACCACTCAGCCTTTGGAATCATATGGATGAGACATTCCATTGATCAGGCTTTGTGTGGACTGGACTGCCCTGATCGGCCTGCAGCTCCCTCATAGCTCGGGAACAGTTTGATCGCTGCTTCTGATGTGCGTGATGCACGGCTCCATGTTGCTCCAGAGCGCAGCAGTGCCAAACTGAAAAATGATTATTTCTGGAAACGGCTGATAAGCCATATCCTAGATCAGAAAATTATATCTGTTTATAAATAAATGCTCTGCGTGTTACACTACGTATTTATTATATCCTCCAGTAAGGCTGAATGAATCCGTTCCTGTTAAATTTATTTTTGGCACAACTTTGCGCGTGCTTTATTTAACTGCGTCATGTGGATGTAATACTTGTTAATCGTGTGTTTGATGGGAATATTAATCATTTTCACATCATGAACAGTTAATAATAATAATAATAATAATAATAATAATAATAATAATAATAATAATAATAATGAATTCAATCTATAACGCACTTTTCATTAATGAAAATCTCAAAGTGCTACAAGGTGCAACAGAATTAAATGTCAATAAAACATTTAATAAACAATTAAAATCAACAACAGTATCAGCTATGATCAAAAGTAGAATCATGAGGAGGTAGTGTAAGCTCGGTTGAAAAGAAAGGTCTTCAAGCCGCTCTTAAAGTCAACCACAGATTGTGGGGCTTCAGTTTCTCGAAAGCACCTGTAAGTGTCGCCAAAGGAACAATAACCACAGAAACGTGCGTACGCCAGCAGGGGAGCTGGCGTGGAAATGTACTTGGATGCGCAGATATTCACGTTCATTTCATTTTTGTTACATACGGGGTTTTGCGTGGAAAGTGACGTGCGCAATGTTTTTGTGCGCACGCACGGTTGATACATGAGGCCCCAGGAGTGGGGCTTGAACCCACAAGGACAGGCTTATACTTCCATCAGGTGTTCCAAAAAAGTACTACACTCCAAACAAATCACCAATTCTTCTTAAATTTGACAATTAATTGTTACATTTTGAATAATATTTTCATTTATCACAATAATTTTTGAGACAATCGCCTGGCAAAATTTGGTATTGTGACAGGCCTGGTTATGGTAGCCAGTTGCCTTTCTGCTATACATTTCCATTTGTGTGTGAGTAGTCTTCACTGTGCTAGGACATAACTTACTACTGAATTTTATAAGAAAGTCTTACCAGGAGTGGGGCTTGAACCCACGAGGACATATGTCCATTGGATCTTAAGTCCAACGCCTTAACCACTCGGCCATCCTGGTTGTGGTTACTATTGTTTTGTGTTTGATGATGTAATTGGGGAAGCAAACTATCAAGTCAGTTTGTAGTTTCCAATTTAAAAATGACATTGCTGCATTGAAGGACTATCATCTCTTCTGATTTGTCTGATTGTTGCTTCTACGCCTCTCAGCTTCATGCCACACTCGTGAACTGTCACTTCCCAAAATTCACAAGATGCAGAAAGACAAATAGAGGTGTAAAACTTTGGTTTTCTTTGTATTTCACTTGGATTGTAGAAAATGTGATCCCATTGACTTGTTCCATCTGCCTAAATTTGTTCATGACCACATTTTCTGCTTCTTTTGTTACAAGCAACGGTATTTTCACTAGTCTGTACGTGCTAACATCAAGGATACATTCTGTATTGGTTTGGTCAGGAATGACAGATGTGTGTTGACAAGCACTTTGAGTGGTTTACTTGGTAATTTACAGGGTAGGGTTGGTGTAGTCAGCTGCCTTTCTGATGTACAATTTCATTAATTTGTATGAGTAGTATTCATGCAACAGTGGTGTGACATGACTACTGCATATCACTATATTTCATAAGTATAACTATATCACTATATTTTACAAGAAAGTGGTAGCCAGTTGCCTTTCTGATGCACAATTCCATTTGTATGTGATTAGTCTTCACTGTGCTGGGACATAACTTACTACTGTATTTTGTGAGAAAGTCTTACCAGGAGTGGGGCTTGAACCCACGAGGACATGTGTCCATTGGATCTTAAGTCCAACACCTTATCCACTCTGCCATCCTGGTTGTCCTTATTGATGTGTTGTGTTGGATGATGTAATTGGGGAAGCAAACTATCAAGTCAGTTTGTAGTTTCCAATTTAAAAAGGACATTGCTGCATCGAAGGACTGTCACCTCATCTGATTTCCGCTTCCACGCCTCTTCTTCAGCTTTATGCCACCGCTCATTGTGAACTGTCACATCCCAAAATTCACAAGATGAAAAAACACTAGGAAAAGATGTCAAATTTTGGTTTTCTTTGCATTTTACTTGGGTTGTATAAAAAGCAACCCATCAACTTGTATCATAAAGCAGTTGTTGTCAAGTACTTGCAGTGGGTGATTTGGTCCGTTACAGGTTAGGATAGCCAGCTGCCTTTCTAATGCACATTTCTATTAGTTTGTATGTGAGTAGTCTTCATGCAACAGTGTTGGGACATAACTTACTACTATATTTTGAACGTGAGCGTTACCAGGAGTGGGGCTTGAACCCACGAGGACAGAATTATACTTCCATCAGGTGTTCCAAAAAAGTACTACACTCCAAACAAATCACCAATTCTTCTTAAATTTGACAATTAATTGTTACATTTTGAATAATATTTTCATTTATCACAATAATTTTTGAGACAATCGCCTGGCAAAATTTGGTATTGTGACAGGCCTGGTTATGGTAGCCAGTTGCCTTTCTGCTATACATTTCCATTTGTGTGTGAGTAGTCTTCACTGTGCTAGGACATAACTTACTACTGAATTTTATAAGAAAGTCTTACCAGGAGTGGGGCTTGAACCCACGAGGACATGTGTCCATTGGATCTTAAGTCCAACGCCTTAACCACTCGGCCATCCTGGTTGTGGTTACTATTGTTTTGTGTTTGATGATGTAATTGGGGAAGCAAACTATCAAGTCAGTTTGTAGTTTCCAATTTAAAAATGACATTGCTGCATTGAAGGACTATCATCTCTTCTGATTTGTCTGATTGTTGCTTCTACGCCTCTCAGCTTCATGCCACACTCGTGAACTGTCACTTCCCAAAATTCACAAGATGCAGAAAGACAAATAGAGGTGTAAAACTTTGGTTTTCTTTGTATTTCACTTGGATTGTAGAAAATGTGATCCCATTGACTTGTTCCATCTGCCTAAATTTGTTCATGACCACATTTTCTGCTTCTTTTGTTACAAGCAACGGTATTTTCACTAGTCTGTACGTGCTAACATCAAGGATACATTCTGTATTGGTTTGGTCAGGAATGACAGATGTGTGTTGACAAGCACTTTGAGTGGTTTACTTGGTAATTTACAGGGTAGGGTTGGTGTAGTCAGCTGTCTTTCTGATGTACAATTTCATTAATTTGTATGAGTAGTATTCATGCAACAGTGGTGTGACATGACTACTGCATATCACTATATTTCACAAGTATAACTATATCACTATATTTTATAAGAAAGTGGTAGCCAGTTGCCTTTCTGATGCACAATTCCATTTGTATGTGAGTAGTCTTCACTGTGCTGGGACATAACTTACTACTGTATTTTGTAAGAAAGTCTTACCAGGAGTGGGGCTTGAACCCACGAGGACATGTGTCCATGGACCCTAAGCTCCGCCCACAGGGCCGCGTTTCATTGGCTAATGCCCATAACACGTCACAGCGCAGCTTCCACGTGCGTGGCTTCCTCACAAACAAACGCTACGGTAGTAATAAACACATGCTAATATACAGTGTTAGCTAGCACACGTGCAGAATTTTTTTGCGTCGGGGCTGGAAAAATGCTCCTCCACCGTCAGTGGGGTATCTGTACAGGAGATGTCAGGTACCCTGACCGTATTTGTGGAAGTAAAATTCACCGTTTCCCTATATGTGAAACTGAATGCCTTGCTTGGATCAAAGCTTGTGCACGACCACAAAACTGAACAATTATTTCTTTCACCAGCAGAGAAGGGTTGACCTGCTTTTGAAACCTGCTAGTTAACAACACGCGGTCACGATGAGAGAAAGCCACAGTTCACTGAACGTCCTGGAAGTTGGGAAGAAACAGCTCTGCTAACCCCACATGAGCTAGCTAACACAACGAGCTCTACTGTCGATTTCACCTAAAACTGCACAAAATCGTGACACGAAGGCTGGATTTTAACTAACACACCGGACGGCTGAGCTCGTTAGCCCTCACAAAAGTCGCTGTCGGCGTGTTTAGCAGCTAAAGCAGCAACGGCTAACCAACCACTTAAGGAATGAATGGAGATTACAGTTAGCATTAGCTTTGCGACCAAGGCACACAAACTTTTGCCAACAATCGAAATCGCTGATTTCAAAAGTAACCCTCAAAACCATGAATGCCTGACTTACCCAGCCTTGCAGGACAATAGGCATCAGTGATCCTGTCCACAGCTGTAATAATGGTGAGCGTGAGCTGCTGTTTTCCTCGTCGGCATTTAGCTGTGAGCGCAAACTGTTTGAGGCATCGCGTGGCTCAAACAACTTGATTACGTCCCAAAAAAAAAAACATGAACTTGTTGGATCCCCTGTCCATTGTCGTGGCTGATATTTTGTTGGAATCTGGCAGAAATGATACACTATTCGACTCAGAAATACCCTGCAGTCGACGCCATGTTTCCATTGAAACTAAGCTGCGCGACGCTTTGTTTGTGAGGTAAGCAGCCATGTTGAAGCTTAGGGGGCGTTTCTAGGCGGAGCTTGGTAGGCCATAGGATCTTAAGTCCAACACCTTAAAGGACAACACCCACCGTGACAGTAACAATTCACCATATTGGAGAATTACTGTAGTATTTTATGAATTTTATTTTCATTTTTGCATTTGGGCCAGGCGAGGGTTAAAAAAAAAAAAAAAAAAAACCCACTCCCGAATGAATCCGGAAACCTGGCCGAAAAGTCCCGAAGGGTCATGCCTTTCGTTACATTGATCTCCACCCAGAAAGCAAGGCAGAAGGTAGGAGTGAGTTTCCATGGAGGTTTATGAGAGTGAGAGTAAAACTGCATATTTCCTGGTGCATTTTTGTGTACAACTGGACCAGTGGTCTGCTTTTATTTATTATTTATTTTATAGACCTTTTTAATAAGATATAACACCGCTGCGACTGTTGCTGGCTGCTCTCCTCTGCCCAGAGAGGAGCGAGCCGCGCGGCTTCTCCCTGGCTCCCCGTTCCGCTGCGGGTCAGCTTTGAAGTTCGTGCTGGGGCTCGGTTCTGTCCAGCCTTGTTGCTGGAGCACGGGGAAGCACAGAGAGCACGGGGAAGCCCGCGCGCGATGGTACATCCAGACCGACAGAGCTCCGCGCTGCGGCTGCCTTTCTACTCCCGACCTGTCTGGTCAGGGGAGAGAATAAAAAGGCGATGCGGAAATGAATGAATTTGTCGCGATCAAGCGAATTAAACTAGTATGTCTACGTGGATGCTGCTCAGAATATGACAGACATCAGTGAGCGACCGCTTCTCTTTTTTTTTTCCTCTCTTAGAGCAGCGGTCATGGAAGTTGATGAAGGCTTATTAAAACTCCGCCTGTAACTCCAAGGCGGAATCTTTAGTGATGTGAATGCCCATATTTGGAGAGGGGCAGATCTTCCCGGAGCTTCTGCTAAAATCTGCTATAAATCATGAAATAACACATTTTGCATTATTTCTCTACAATATAAATAAACGCTCCTGTATTATTTTTAAATAAACTAATAAATATTAATGGCGATGCAATTTGAAAACATGGTGGGTCATGGACTTTAACCACTCAGCCATGCTGGTTGTCCTTATTGATGTGTTGTGTTGGATGATGTAATTGGGGAAGCAAACTATCAAGTCAGTTTGTAGTTTCCAATTTAAAAAGGACATTGCTGCATCGAAGGACTGTCACCTCATCTGATTTCCGCTTCCACGCCTCTTCTTCAGCTTTATGCCACCGCTCATTGTGAACTGTCACATCCCAAAATTCACAAGATGAAAAAACACTAGGAAAAGATGTCAAATTTTGGTTTTCTTTGCATTTTACTTGGGTTGTATAAAAAGCAACCCATCAACTTGTATCATAAAGCAGTTGTTGTCAAGTACTTGCAGTGGGTGATTTGGTCCGTTACAGGTTAGGATAGTCAGCTGCCTTTCTAATGCACATTTCTATTAGTTTGCATGTGAGTAGTCTTCATGCAACAGTGTTGGGACATAACTTACTACTATATTTTGAACGTGAGCGTTACCAGGAGTGGGGCTTGGACCCACAAGGACAGGCTTATACTTATGCCTCTTTTCCACCGCTCGGCTCGGCTCGGGTTGGATCGGCTCAGGTTGGCTCAGTTCGGGTCGGGTCACATCTATGTTCTGTTTCCACAGCTTTTTTGTACCCCTTCTGTGGGCGGGGTCCAGAATCCTACTCGTCCAGAAACTGTTTTTTTTTTTTAAACAACACAGTGTGATCACAACATGTTCATATACTAAATGTATCCTGTTGGAGTTATTTGAAATAAAATTCAATGTTTTATAGACATAACTGTGTCAAGCTACCACCATTAATTTTCTCCCTTCTACTTTGTATCACATATTATCAATTCTATCAAAAACCACATAGCTGATATTTTTCAAAAAAATCTAGTGTGATCACAACATGTTCATATACGAAATGTATCCTGTTGGAGTTATTTGAAATAAAATTCAATGTTTTATAGACATAACTGTGTCAAGCTACCACCATTAATTTTCTCCCTTCTACTTTGTATCACATATTATCAATTCTATCAAAAACCACATAGCTGATATTTTTCAAAAAAATCTAGTGTGATCACAACATGTTCATATACGAAATGTATCCTGTTGGAGTTATTTGAAATAAAATTCAATGTTTTATAGACATAACTGTGTCAAGCTACCACCATTAATTTTCTCCCTTCTACTTTGTATCACATATTATCAATTCTATCAAAAACCACATAGCTGATATTTTTCAAAAAAATCTAGTGTGATCACAACATGTTCATATACGAAATGTATCCTGTTGGAGTTATTTGAAATAAAATTCAATGTTTTATAGACATAAATGTGTCAAGCTACCTCCATTAATTTTCTCCCTTCTACTTTGTATCACATATTATCAATTCTATCAAAAACCACATAGCTGATATTTTTCAAAAAAATCTAGTGTGATCACAACATGTTCATATACGAAATGTATCCTGTTGGAGTTATTTGAAATAAAATTCAATGTTTTATAGACATAACTGTGTCAAGCTACCTCCATTAATTTTCTCCCTTCTACTTTGTATCACATATTATCAATTCTATCAAAAACCACATAGCTGATATTTTTCAAAAAAATCTAGTGTGATCACAACATGTTCATATACGAAATGTATCCTGTTGGAGTTATTTGAAATAAAATTCGAATTTTTATAATTTATTTTCGTTGTGCAAGCACAGGTTTTGGAAAAAGTCAAAGCGAAACTACTTTAAATGCAGCATATTTGACCACTACGTGACAATATTAAAGCGTGGTTAAGCTCAGGAACCCTCGTACTATAAAGTCAGATATGAAATATATTTTATATCTGTTCATTGAGCTACATTTAAAGACATAAAGCCGCCCGCGCGCCGCGTGTTGCTCGTGGCGAAACTACTTTTTAAAATCGTGCAGTTTTGAGCAGTACGTGATTTTATTAAGGACACGTTCAGCTGAAGACCCATCTTTGCTATAAATTTAAAAAATAATAATTGTTTTTACCGTGTTTATCATGTAAGTCCTGCAGTGATCGCGTCCCTCTCTTCCGTGAAAACAGCTCGTGTCTCCTCCTCCCTCCTTCCGGAGCGGGTGAGCTCGCCTCAGTACACCTATGAAACCGGCCCGAAAATCTCAGGAAATCTCGCGCGGCTCAGCACGGAATATCCGGTGGGAAAGGATGAAAGGGGGTCTCTGCGACGCACATATGACGTAACATCCGACCCGAGCCGACCGGTGGAAAAGGGGCATTATACTTCCATCAGGTGTTCCAAAAAAGTACTACACTCCAAACAAATCACCAATTCTTCTTAAATTTGACAATTAATTGTTACATTTTGAATAATATTTTCATTTATCACAATAATTTTTGAGACAATCGCCTGGCAAAATTTGGTATTGTGACAGGCCTGGTTATGGTAGCCAGTTGCCTTTCTGCTATACATTTCCATTTGTGTGTGAGTAGTCTTCACTGTGCTAGGACATAACTTACTACTGAATTTTATAAGAAAGTCTTACCAGGAGTGGGGCTTGAACCCACGAGGACATGTGTCCATTGGATCTTAAGTCCAACGCCTTAACCACTCGGCCATCCTGGTTGTGGTTACTATTGTTTTGTGTTTGATGATGTAATTGGGGAAGCAAACTATCAAGTCAGTTTGTAGTTTCCAATTTAAAAATGACATTGCTGCATTGAAGGACTATCATCTCTTCTGATTTGTCTGATTGTTGCTTCTACGCCTCTCAGCTTCATGCCACACTCGTGAACTGTCACTTCCCAAAATTCACAAGATGCAGAAAGACAAATAGAGGTGTAAAACTTTGGTTTTCTTTGTATTTCACTTGGATTGTAGAAAATGTGATCCCATTGACTTGTTCCATCTGCCTAAATTTGTTCATGACCACATTTTCTGCTTCTTTTGTTACAAGCAACGGTATTTTCACTAGTCTGTACGTGCTAACATCAAGGATACATTCTGTATTGGTTTGGTCAGGAATGACAGATGTGTGTTGACAAGCACTTTGAGTGGTTTACTTGGTAATTTACAGGGTAGGGTTGGTGTAGTCAGCTGTCTTTCTGATGTACAATTTCATTAATTTGTATGAGTAGTATTCATGCAACAGTGGTGTGACATGACTACTGCATATCACTATATTTCACAAGTATAACTATATCACTATATTTTATAAGAAAGTGGTAGCCAGTTGCCTTTCTGATGCACAATTCCATTTGTAGGTGAGTAGTCTTCACTGTGCTGGGACATAACTTACTACTGTATTTTGTAAGAAAGTCTTACCAGGAGTGGGGCTTGAACCCACGAGGACATGTGTCCATTGGATCTTAAGTCCAACACCTTAACCACTCGGCCATCCTGGTTGTCCTTATTGATGTGTTGTGTTGGATGATGTAATTGGGGAAGCAAACTATCAAGTCAGTTTGTAGTTTCCAATTTAAAAAGGACATTGCTGCATCGAAGGACTGTCACCTCATCTGATTTCCGCTTCCACGCCTCTTCTTCAGCTTTATGCCACCGCTCATTGTGAACTGTCACATCCCAAAATTCACAAGATGAAAAAACACTAGGAAAAGATGTCAAATTTTGGTTTTCTTTGCATTTTACTTGGGTTGTATAAAAAGCAACCCATCAACTTGTATCATAAAGCAGTTGTTGTCAAGTACTTGCAGTGGGTGATTTGGTCCGTTACAGGTTAGGATAGCCAGCTGCCTTTCTAATGCACATTTCTATTAGTTTGTATGTGAGTAGTCTTCATGCAACAGTGTTGGGACATAACTTACTACTATATTTTGAACGTGAGCGTTACCAGGAGTGGGGCTTGAACCCACGAGGACAGGCTTATACTTCCATCAGGTGTTCCAAAAAAGTACTACACTCCAAACAAATCACCAATTCTTCTTAAATTTGACAATTAATTGTTACATTTTGAATAATATTTTCATTTATCACAATAATTTTTGAGACAATCGCCTGGCAAAATTTGGTATTGTGACAGGCCTGGTTATGGTAGCCAGTTGCCTTTCTGCTATACATTTCCATTTGTGTGTGAGTAGTCTTCACTGTGCTAGGACATAACTTACTACTGAATTTTATAAGAAAGTCTTACCAGGAGTGGGGCTTGAACCCACGAGGACATGTGTCCATTGGATCTTAAGTCCAACGCCTTAACCACTCGGCCATCCTGGTTTTGGTTACTATTGTTTTGTGTTTGATGATGTAATTGAGGAAGCAAACTATCAAGTCAGTTTGTAGTTTCCAATTTAAAAATGACATTGCTGCATTGAAGGACTATCATCTCTTCTGATTTGTCTGATTGTTGCTTCTACGCCTCTCAGCTTCATGCCACACTCGTGAACTGTCACTTCCCAAAATTCACAAGATGCAGAAAGACAAATAGAGGTGTAAAACTTTGGTTTTCTTTGTATTTCACTTGGATTGTAGAAAAAGTGATCCCATTGACTTGTTCCATCTGCCTAAATTTGTTCATGACCACATTTTCTGCTTCTTTTGTTACAAGCAACGGAATTTTCACTAGTCTGTACGTGCTAACATCAAGGATACATTCTGTATTGGTTTGGTCAGGAATGACAGATGTGTGTTGACGATCACTTTGAGTGGTTTACTTGGTAATTTACAGGGTAGGGTTGGTGTAGTCAGCTGTCTTTCTGATGTACAATTTCATTAATTTGTATGAGTAGTATTCATGCAACAGTGGTGTGACATGACTACTGCATATCACTATATTTCACAAGTATAACTATATCACTATATTTTATAAGAAAGTGGTAGCCAGTTGCCTTTCTAATGCACAATTCCATTTGTATGTGAGTAGTCTTCAATGTGCTGGGACATAACTTACTACTGTATTTTGTAAGAAAGTCTTACCAGGAGTGGGGCTTGAACCCACGAGGACATGTGTCCATTGGATCTTAAGTCCAACACCTTAACCACTCGGCCATCCTGGTTGTCCTTATTGATGTGTTGTGTTTGATGATGTAATTGGGGAAGCAAACTATCAAGTCAGTTTGTAGTTTCCAATTTAAAAATGACATTGCTGCATTGAAGGACTATCATCTCTTCTGATTTGTCTGATTGTTGCTTCTACGCCTCTCAGCTTCATGCCACACTCGTGAACTGTCACTTCCCAAAATTCACAAGATGCAGAAAGACAAATAGAGGTGTAAAACTTTGGTTTTCTTTGTATTTCACTTGGATTGTAGAAAATGTGATCCCATTGACTTGTTCCATCTGCCTAAATTTGTTCATGACCACATTTTCTGCTTCTTTTGTTACAAGCAACGGTATTTTCACTAGTCTGTACGTGCTAACATCAAGGATACATTCTGTATTGGTTTGGTCAGGAATGACAGATGTGTGTTGACAAGCACTTTGAGTGGTTTACTTGGTAATTTACAGGGTAGGGTTGGTGTAGTCAGCTGCCTTTCTGATGTACAATTTCATTAATTTGTATGAGTAGTATTCATGCAACAGTGGTGTGACATGACTACTGCATATCACTATATTTCATAAGTATAACTATATCACTATATTTTATAAGAAAGTGGTAGCCAGTTGACTTTCTGATGCACAATTCCATTTCTATGTGAGTAGTCTTCACTGTGCTGGGACATAACTTACTACTGTATTTTATAAGAAAGCCTTACCAGGAGTGGATCTTGAACCCACGAGGACATGCGTCCATTGGATCTTAAGTCCAACGCCTTAACCACTCGGCCATCCTGGTTGTCCTTATTGATGTGTTGTGTTGGATGATGTAATTGGGGAAGCAAACTATCAAGTCAGTTTGTAGTTTCCAATTTAAAAAGGACATTGCTGCATCGAAGGACTGTCACCTCATCTGATTTCCGCTTCCACGCCTCTTCTTCAGCTTTATGCCACCGCTCATTGTGAACTGTCACATCCCAAAATTCACAAGATGAAAAAACACTAGGAAAAGATGTCAAATTTTGGTTTTCTTTGCATTTTACTTGGGTTGTATAAAAAGCAACCCATCAACTTGTATCATAAAGCAGTTGTTGTCAAGTACTTGCAGTGGGTGATTTGGTCCGTTACAGGTTAGGATAGCCAGCTGCCTTTCTAATGCACATTTCTATTAGTTTGTATGTGAGTAGTCTTCATGCAACAGTGTTGGGACATAACTTAAATCTAGTGTGATCACAACATGTTCATATACGAAATGTATCCTGTTGGAGTTATTTGAAATAAAATTCAATGTTTTATAGACATAAATGTGTCAACCTACGTCCATTATTTTCTACTTTGTATTACATATTATCATTCTATCAAAAACCACAAGCTGATATTTTTCAAAAAAATCTAGTGTGATCACAACATATTCATACACGAAATGTATCCTGTTGGAGTTATTTGAAATAAAATTCAATGTTTTATAGACATAAATGTGTCAACCTACGTCCATTATTTTCTAC
>JBBPBX010085247.1:0-15128 GCA_038048925.1 Garcialebias charrua
CAGCTACGTGAACAATCTGAACCCAAAACTATCAGAGCTGTTAAAGATCAAACCGTAAGGGAGCTAGTAGGAAAAAAATGTATTATCAAGTGCTTCCTGAATGGACAGAATACTCAAGCACTCTGGGACACAGGTTCACAAATATGTGCTATAGATGAGGCTTGGAAAGAAAATTACCTACCTGACCTGCAGCTAAGGGATGTTACTGAGCTACAGGACCCACTGGACCCATTACATATTGAAGCAGCTAATGGCACCGCCATGCCATACTCTGGCTGGCTGGAAGTCCCTTTCAAGTTGACTACGATGGATGATGAGCTGCTAATACCTGTGCTTGTGTTGAAAGGCAACCAACAGCAATGCCCAATCATTGGGTTCAATGTAATTGAACATCTCGTGCAGAACAACCGGGAAGGCCAACCAATATATGGCGGTATGGACAAACTTGTAAATGCAGTAAAAATTGCATTCCCTCATCTAAAAAATAATAAGGTAAAAGCCTTTATTTCTGCTGTCAGCCTGGGTCAAACATGTGAACACAATGTGAGGACAGTAAATGAAAGAGTCAATGTGCCAAAACACACCACCGTCCAGATTCAGTGTCGTATTCAGGCCCCAAAGTTTAGGGAAGCTAAAACTCTGCTTTTTGAGCCTCTTGTGAACCCACAGTGGCCTGAAGAATTAGAATTCTGTGATACCCTTGTATCAATTGAGGCAGAAACAGCCCCAAATGTTGTTTTAAGTGTTCAAAACCCCACAAACCACGATATCACACTTCCAGGCCGGACGGTTGTTGGAGCTGTGCAGTCTGTAAGGTCTGTGTATCCAGCTAACTTTTTCAGCACAACCCAACAACCAACAAGTAAATCAGTCAATCACATCCAGGCCCAGAGCACCAGTGAAGGTGTACCTACAGATGGACAGTGGGACCCTCCTGTTGATTTAACTCACCTGGATGAGGACCAGAGACAAATAGTAAGTCAAATGTTAAGAGAAGAATCTGAGTCTTTCTCCAAATCTGATGAGGATATTGGCTGCATACACGGGTTACAAATGAACATCTCACTGAAGGATGATGAACCTGTGTCAAAAACATACCGGTCTGTGCCCAAACCTCTGTACAGGGAAATGAAAGATTACCTGCAGGATCTCATAGTGCAAGGGTGGGTTGAAAGATCCAAATCTTCTTATTCCTCGCCAATTGTCTGCGTAAGAAAAAAAGATGGGACTCTGCGTTTATGTATAGATTACAGAGAGCTCAACAAAAAAACACATCCTGACCGCCACCCGATTCCCAGGGTTCAAGATATAATGGATAGCCTGGGGGGAAACACCTACTTTTCCTTGCTGGACCAAGGGAAAGCATATCATCAGGGATTCATGGACAGAGACAGCAGGCATTTAACAGCCTTTGTGACCCCCTGGGGTCTATACGAGTGGATACGAATCCCATTCGGCCTGATGAATGCGCCCGCAGCTTTTCAGCGCTGCATGGAACAATGCTTAGCAGATTTGAGGGATGAAATGTGTGTACCATATCTTGATGATGTTCTTGTGTTTAGCAGGACATTTGAAGATCATGTCAGCCATGTCCGAGCAGTGTTGCAACGTCTGAGGCAGCATGGGATCAAGCTAAAACCTAAAAAGTGTGACCTGTTTAAAGCTGAGGTGCGGTACCTGGGCAGGATCGTGTCTGCTGAGGGCAACAGGATGGATCCAGCTGACACTAATGCTGTAAGAGCCCTAAAGCATAAACATCCTGCGAATGTTGGTGAGTTGAGAGCAATTCTTGGACTTTTGAGCTATTACAGGCAGTATATAAAGGACTTTTCACGTATTGCTAGTCCCTTATATGATCTGTTAAAAGCACCTACAAAGCATGAGCCGTTAACAAACAAAAAGAGAAAGTGGCCAACAAAAACTGGCAGCAGAGCTGTCCCATCCAGTACAATCATTCATTGGACTGAAAAACACCAGTTGATCCTGGAACAACTCATTGACTTCCTTGTCAACCCCCCTATACTTGGCTTCCCAGATTTCTCACAGCCATTTGTTCTTCACACAGATGCGTCAAATCTGGGTCTAGGTGCTGTGCTATACCAAAAGCAGAGTGGAAAGCTTCGTGTGATTGCCTATGGCTCGCGCACCCTAACAGCTGCAGAGAAAAATTATCATTTGCATTCGGGGAAGTTGGAGTTCCTCGCCCTTAAATGGGCTGTAACAGAGAAATTCAGAGACTATTTATATTATGCCCCATTTTTCACTGTCTATAGTGACAATAATCCACTCACATACGTGTTGTCATCTGCCAAACTAAATGCAACAGGATGCCGATGGGTTGCAGAGCTGGCAGATTTTCATTTCTCTGTGAAATACAGGCCAGGAAAGGAAAATGTGGACGCAGATAGTTTATCCCGAATGCCTCTAGATGCAGAGTTTTTTATGAAAGAGTGTTCAGAAGAAATGCCATCTGACGTCATTGGGGCAACTACAGAAGCTGTAAAAAATCAAGATGAGTCCAGTGTGTCGTGGTCCATGTGTGTCTCAGTAGCATCTGCAGATTTGACCCCTGACACATCCATCATCCCACTAACACCAGAACAGATTCAGAATGACCAAAGAAATGATCCAGTTCTGGGACCAGTGATCCAGTTAAAACTAACCGCAAGCAAACCGTCAGGTGCACAACTCAAGCAACTTAGTCCACAAGTGGGGTGTTTGCTAAGAGAGTGGGACAAGTTGGAAATTGATGAAAGTGGGGTGTTGCACAGAAAGACAACAAGCAAAAAACAACTTGTACTCCCAGAAAAATATAAAAATACAGTGTTGAGGGAACTTCATGACGAAATGGGCCACCAAGGTGTCGACAGGACATCATCCCTGATACGGGACAGGTTTCATTGGCCATATATGCAGCGTGAGATAGAGAGCTATGTCATGAGAAGATGTGAATGTCTCAAACATAAGAAACCTAGTCAGGAAACAAGGGCTCCCCTCACCAATATAGTAACAACTCAACCATTTGAACTTGTCTCTGTTGATTTCCTACATCTCGAAAAATGTCTAGGGGGTTATGAGTACATCTTGGTGATTATTGATCATTTTACCCGCTTTGCCCAGGCCTATGCCACCACTTCCAAATCAGCTAAAACAGCTGCGGACAAGATCTTTAATGATTACGCCATGAAATTTGGTTTTCCTGCTCGTATTCACCACGACCAGGGTGGTGAATTTGAGAATCAACTATTCACACAACTAAAAAAATACTGTGGAATTGCAGGGTCCAGAACCACTCCCTACCACCCGCAAGGAAATGGACAAGTTGAAAGATTCAACCGGACATTACTCCAAATGCTTCGGACACTTACAGACAAACAGAAACACAACTGGAAGGATTCATTAAACAAAATGATCTATGCATATAACTGTACTCGGAGTGAGGTGACAGGTTTCTCCCCCTTTCAGTTGTTGTATGGGCGTTCTCCCCGATTGCCAGTTGACATGCTGTTTAATTTGACTCCAGAACAAGCAGACCATAATCATCATGGCTATATGGAAAAGTGGAAGCAAGGCATGGAGGAGGCTTATGGAATCGTCAGAGAAAATGCCCAGAAAGCCGGCCAGAGGAGTAAGAAATTGTACAACCGCAAGGTGAATAGTTCAGTACTACAACCAGGTGATCGTGTTTTAGTACGCAATTTGACACCTCGTGGGGGCCCAGGAAAACTGAGGAATCATTGGGAGGACATTGTTCATGTTGTTGTACGCCAGGTAAATGAAAATGTCCCAGTTTATGAACTCAAACCTGAAAAGGGTCAAAGAAGGTCAAGGGTCCTTCATCGCAATCTGCTCCTCCCATGTGACTCTTTGCCCCTTGAGATTCCAGTCCAGACTGGAAAGAAGAGGAGAAAAATGTTAAATAACAAAGGAGTGGAGCAGGCAGAGGAAGAGGATGATGATGCTGACGAATACTATCCTGTGCTATTTCACCAGCCAGCCCAGCCTGAGAAAGTAAGTCATATGCCTGCAAGCACAACCCAAGAGCTAGGAGATATCCAGTTTGAACAGAGCATAGCTCCTGAAATGGATCATAAACAAGGAGAAACAACTGTGATGGAATATGAAGAGTCTGGCTCTTGTAACGAGGAACAAATGATGGAGGATGCTACTGAACAACCTGCTTCAACTGGGATCATGGAGGATGCTACTGAACAACCTGCTTCAACTGGGATCATCAGAGAGGGAGTTCAGGCTCCTGAAGAAGCTCAACGACCGCAACGGCTTCATAGGAAGCCCAAAGTTTTTACATATGAGAGGCTTGGATCTCCAGTCTGCTATAACCTAAGGACTCCACCACAGCCCCCATACTTCACAATGCCATGGATGAACATTGTTCACCCATACTACATCTCATATGACTATCAGAGATGAGAGCAGGACATGGTGCACCACTGAACTGAAAGAATGGACACACATTGGGGTCATAGCATGATGGACTGTTTATTATAACATTCACAATGAGGGACTATTCTCTACGTGAACTGACATTATTGGCATCCAAGCCGCAATGTACTGGTCAATGAACTCTTGTTATGGAGTCACGGGATGACCACTAAGATGATGGACAAGTAGTGACTTTCATGTTTAAAACATGGACACTGGGTGTTTACCCTCAAAATGAGAATGTATGAAAAGAGTTCCAGTCTGTAAGTAGATTGAGTGACTTAAGGAATATTTTTAAGACTGATGGGTTGCTTCTCATGCTTTACTACTTTCCCAACATCGCATGAGTTGAGATGTTGGGGACAACATCTATTTTGTGGGGGAGTGTGTTACAGGGTATGATATTCATTTGACCGTGTTCATATTAGATCCAATTGTTTGATTATCTGCATTAATTTAGCTTGATTTGGTGTGTGCATGGAATGTAGTGGGGCTTTTGAAAGAATGGTGCGTTGGCGCAATAGTCAAAAGAGTCCACTAGGGGGACTCGTGCGCTCTTTACATTTAATACAAGAGTAAGTAAAGACGCACTGGTTTCAACTAGTCATCTCTTTTCTTATAATTGTCCTTTTTTATAAGGTAAGAAGTTAGATTAAACTTTCAGGAAAATGATATGAGTGAATGCTAGCCCTGTATGTGCGAGTTTGTATATGTTTAGTTTGTTTTGTGTCACGTATTAGTTATCTTGTTTTAATGTAATGTGTGAAGAGTGTTTGGCTAGCTACTTAGCTCTGTTGCTAACGTTAATAAGCCGTTAGCAACCTCTTCTGTTCGGCAGTTGGTTGATTAGCTTAAATGAGGATAACTGTAATTTTTATGAAGTACAAGTAATGTACTGTTCTTCATCATTTTGATATTCCTATTTTGCTCTTTATTAAATTACTTCTGACAGTAAGGTAACAACATTAATTCAAAGTAAAATGTTTAGATATTGTTGAGTAACTGTAATGTGAAATACTTGATTTTCTCTAAAAGAAATGTGGTGTTTACTTGTATTTAGAAAGGTTAAGAGTTGTACAAGGAAATATTTATAATTGTAATTTTTATGAAGTACAAGTACTGTAATGTACTGTTCTTCATCATTTTGATACAGTGTATTCCTATTTTTCTCTTTATTAATTTACTTCTGACAGTAAGGTAACAACATTAATTCAAAGTAAAATGTTTAGATATTGTTGAGTAACTGTAATGTGAAATACTTGATTTCCTCTAAAAGAAATGTGGTGTTTACTTGTATTTAGAAAAGTTAAGAGTTGTATAAGGAAATATTTCTGTGTTTTGCTTTTGACGTTCGGCTCTTTACATTTAATACAAGAGTAAGTAAAGACGCACTGGTTTCAACTAGTCATCTCTTTTCTTATAATTGTCCTTTTTTATAAGGGACAACACATACATACAAATGCACGCATACAGCTTCCTTCCAAGTCATTTCACTTCCAAGTGATGCCTGGAAGACAGATAAAATAGATAGAACAAGAACATAGTGCTCTGCATTAACAATTTATAAAATCTCTTCAAAGTTTAAGAAGAAAGTTGGTTGTTGGGCCAATCCAAAATGGAAAATAGGAGAGTTAAACTTAGATCACGTAAACAACCCTGACATCTAGTGGCCACTGTATAGAATTCATACTCTTTCAGTCTGTTTATGTAATTTGTTGACCTTTAAAGGTGCTTCCTTAGGCATTTAGATTATGGCCTACTTAATAGTTACATAACTACTAAACTTTCAACTTAAGTTCACACAATTTCTCAAATTGTGAAAGTGGTCACGAAAAGAACAAAACATATTGAGCGCAAATAATTTTAAACCAAACCTCAGGTATAACTGGAAAAATAATCAAATGAGTGTTGTTATCAAAGTCAAAATCAAAGTCAAAATTTCTTTATTTGCATTACAACAATGTATTACAACTCGTTTTTCTACACCCATTCACCCAGAACAGTAAGAGCAAGAGACATGTACAATAAAACATCATATGGCTGGCAGATAAAGAAATTATATTTTATAAACTTCTTGTGCTTTAATGGTAATGATTGTGTTAAAGTGTTTTAAACTAGTGCTTCTTACGGTCTTGAATGATTAATTTTGTTAGATATGTTAAAAGTAAATTGAATGTTTTGACTCATTTTGCTTTTCATAATTATAAAAAATATTCATATTTTTTTTAAAATAGGCATATTTTTATATTCACTACATACTGCACATCAGAAGAGAAAAAAACAAACAAACATAGAGCCACAAGAAAAAGTGGACCAGTCATTTCAAGTGCATATATAATTAAAATTTGAATTAAATATTTAATTATTTTTTGGACTTTTTATTTACATAGAAAATTGATTGTTGTGTGATCAAATTAAAGCGTTTTTAATGAAACAGTACTACATTACCCAGCATCATCATTCGATATTAAAATTAGTCCAGTTGGGCCACCGTAGTTGTTGTGTTTGTGAAGAGACCAAGATGGCGAATGAACTGGACAGAGTGCGAATCTCAGCTGCGGAACTACGAGCTGAAGCTTCGTGTTCAGCCAACGTTACTAACTGTGTGAAAGGTGAGAGGTTCTGAATCTTATGTTTGGAATACGCTTGGAAAAAGTTACAAATTTAAAGTGAAACTGCAAAACAAGTTGGCGGAAAGTGACGTACGGACTGAGCTGCTAAGTTTGTAAGCAGCTAATGTTAGCATTGTGCCTGTTTTGCGCTCAGTTTGTTTCACCCCCTTTTCTCTTTTTAAACCAAGCTAAACTGATTTTAACCATCCACCACTTAACTTCTGTGTTTTTCCTTTCTCATATCACTTGTTTTATGTAACCTTGTTCTATTTAAGTGCCACAAAACTCAAAAAGTGTGCCCTTATTAGTTAGTTATAAAATTAAACGTGTAGCCCCATAGTGGTTTAAATAAACGTTTGACGTTACCAAGTTTATCATTACTTTCTTATAGAAAAGAACAATGTTCGTATGAAAATATCTTATTTTTGATTGTCAAAAATGTAAGTTTTCATATTTTCACCCGAATATTATTTTCTCAAAACTGTTCTTCCAAATATTCTGCATGTGTTTTAAAGTGAGACTAAACCCAGGTTGAGACGGTAACTCCTCCTTCCAAAATCTCCCTGAAAATGGGCGTGTCGAGAGACAAGGAAGGGTGGAGGTAGAGTTGTGCTTTTGTTCACGCCTCCACCTGCAACAACCTAAAACAAATTAAACCTCTAGCCAACAACATACACCAAGCAACAACAAAGAATAAACATGTAGATGTATTTATCTATTCCACCCATTCCATCCAAAACCAAAGGCCTAAAACAATGAAAATGAAAATAAAAATAAAACCGCTTGTCAGGAGTGAAATGCAGCACTTCCATATAAGGTATGCACTTCTCATCTCTGCAGGGGATTGGCTCTGCTTGAACCACCTGTGTGACATCACACATGAGCAGACATGTCACACATGAGCGTTTGCACAAATAAGAAAATTAAGGTGTAATCCACCAGTTCAACCCATAGAACTACCGTAAACACATTTTTAGACCAAATTTTGCCAAATATTGCCAATTTACACAGATATGCACAATTATGTGGAAATAAACACAGCCATAGTGTAGATAATATTTCAAACACATTCTAGGGAGTTTATCAGCTAAAAAAAGTTGATTTTGGGTTTAGTCGCACTTTAACTTGTCGATGATTTACTTACTTTAAAATCAAATCATGGTAGCCTACTGTATACAGTACTTGTTTTCAGTTAACCTTTAATGGCTTCCTAATGGCAAATGTTTTGTCACTTCAGGTTTTTTTGAGCATATTTTAAACAATGCAAGTTTTACTGACGTGCTGTAAAATAAACACGTCCTTTTTCCAAGCAAAGTTATGCGTAAGACACACACACACACAAACAAAACAAAAATCAAGTTATTTATACAATTTAAAAGTGAAAATAAAAAAGACCATAGGTTGAATTAACCGTGTCAGGCCTTACTAGAGTCAGAGTCAGAGAGTCTTTATTGGCATTTGCACCGCATGCGGTATATGTGATGAAACGAGATGATGTACACAGGGTCCCAGTTACATCCAACAACAAAATGCAAGAGACGTGAAGAGAACTAGTGTCACATGCTCAAAAAGAGACTCTTTAGTAATGTTTTGAAGCTATCCAAAGTCAGTTATTCTTATTTTAATTCATGTTTTTGTGCGGACTAGAAGTGACATAACTACAAAATTACTTATTTATTCAAGTTTGGTATGTGAAACATCTAATGTGCTTTTTTGACTTGAGTTCTTGCAACTACTGTATCAACAAAAATTTCAATTTTAACTTGTGACAAGCTAATAGACTGAGGTCAATATGGGTGTTTTTATGATCATGTTTCTCACTCCTGTTAAATGGTGAGCTGGCACATTTTGTACCATTTGCAAAGAGGTGACTGACCTAAATCTACAAAAAAGGACTGATCTAAACAAGAATATTGGAACAGGAAAACGTGGATTCCTTAGAGAAACAATTTACTATCAGTGATAACAGATGACTTTGTTACATATAAAGTGAATTATTGTGGTTCCTATCAGCAGTGTTGAGTCTACACATCAGTGGCAAGGATGCTTAAAAAATGGGTAACCTTTCAGAAGATATGCACCCTTTCAGGGCAGCTGGGTGTTAAACATGGACAGACGATGCAAGGACGAGGATGTTCATCATAATGAACTCCACTTCAAATTTTGCTATTGTTAAAATAACTGAAAAGTGACTCACTTTAAAAAGCGACTTACCTGTAGGAGTTGTTACCACTTGTCAGTGCAGAGGAGCTACACCAGAATGAGCAGATTTGCAGTTCTGGTAGAAAACTTTCTACCTTCTATTCTTGCATCTCTTTTAACATAATACACCAGGGATTTCTATTACCATTGTTAATCTTATTGCATTTTACATTTTACCTTCCTTAGTGCATATACAGTTAAGGAAACATGTGTAAGAGTTTTACAGTATTAGATTCATATAAATATTTAACTTCAAGCAGATAAACTTGATGGAGTAAAAAAAAAGAGTTGTAAATTAAGTGTGCACAGCAGATTTTGATACTTCTTGAGTATATCAGCCTTCAGTGATATGTAATAGGCCTGTTGTGATAAACAATAAATCAATTAATTGCATGATAATTGAAAATTATTGACCTCATTTTCATTTATCGGCTTTATCATTTCTTCGTGTCTCTCTCTTTCTACTGAAGACATCGCTCAACTCCGGTGCTCTTCACTGACCCCTCCCTTTCTCTTTTCTCTTTAAAATCTGTTTTAACCATCCAAACCGTTTTTTGATCGTTAAATCAGCTAAGCTGAGAAGCTAAGCTAACAGGCTGACCATGGGAAAAAACCTCTGTTTTGTCAGACCTCTTAAATTCATGGTTGAAACCAGTGCCTTTGTCTAAAAAGTTATTTTTCTTTGCAAAATAAAGCTGAAAACTTGTTTACTGATTTTTTTTTATTAAAAGCATCGTGGAACAAATGCTATGCTAAAGAGCTCAAACTACACCTAGCGTCCGCCATTTTGAGAGCCGAAAAACGGGAACGAGAGACAGCCCATGTCACGTCAAGGTGTCTCCCTCCCATTTTTCTTAAAGAGACACGCTGCTCGCTCCCTCACTATCATCCTTCAGTTCAGTCTTATACTGTCATCCGGTGGTCAAAAAAATTACTGCACGCAAAACAAATTAACCAACGTTCCTTCTTAAATTTGACAATACAGTACAGTAATTGCAAATTTTTGCCAAATTTCCAACAATATTGTCATTTATAGCAATAATTTCTGAGACAATTAATCACCCAGCAAAACTTGCTATCGTGACAGGCCTAATATGTAACAAAAAAATTGTACTCCCCAAAAAATAAGAAATTGATGCTGAAAATGAATACTCAAATTAAACTTCTGTGTTGATTAAATTTTCTTGTCATTTTTGCAGAGGAGCAACAGGAACCTCTTGCTCACAAGCAACATAAAAACCGTGAAGTAAAACGTCCTGATCTGCAGCGTTACCAACTGGCATCTGGACACGGACGGCGTTGTCGGGACAGCGAGGAAGGAGAGAGTGCTCCAAATGATCCACTACAAGCTAAAGTACAACAGTCTGATGGATCATCTCAGAGTGAGAAAATGAAAGCTTCTAAAAATGCTTTTGAAAGACAGGAATGCACAGACAGTGGGTCAGTTATGAAAAAAAAGGAAGAAGACCAAAAGAGGGGTGATGGCAGTTATGTCCGCACTAAAACAAATGCACATGATAAGAAAGTGCTTGGTGAAAACGACAGAGAACATCAAGAAAATGGAGCTATTAAACCTGCAAAGAAATCCCGCAAACCTGACCGAGAGTTTTACCAGCCTGGGAGCCGGAGGAGTAACCTGGGAAAGGACTGTGGTGCTGTGGATAAGCCACTTTCTAGAAATCAAGAGCAAAACTCTGAGCCAGAATCACATTTGAATACAGAGACAAGGGAGAGGAATGAAAAAAAATCTATACACAAGCAGGGCGGAAAAGATAAAATAAGAGCTGTTCAGGAGACCATAACATTGTCTAATCACAATGAAGACACTAGAGAACAAGGACGCCAAAATGTGAAAGTGCCTCTACTTCCTGTTGATGCTTCATTAGATAAAATTACAAGCAAAGTTGAAAAACTCAACTTAAAAGAGAAAGTTAAAACGGAGCATGCAAATAAAGATAGAGGGGAGAAAAGCCATAAAGAAAGACGAGGTCAAGCTGAAGAAACCAAAGATGAAGAAAGAATGGATAAGAAAGACAAGGGAAGCTGCAGAAGAAAGGGAGTGGAAAGACAAAAAGAGAAGAATCTTGAATCCAAAAGAGGAGACAAAGCAGGCCGTGATGAAAAAAACAACCAGAGGAAAACGGAGAAGGAGAAAGACAAGAGGGCTCCAGATGCAGACGGGAGAAAAAATGAGAAGACTAAAGAAGCTCACCAAAGCAAAAGAAAAGATAAATACAGAGAAAACAGAAAAATAAATGACAGCAGTTGCAGGGATGGGGAGAAAGCTGCCAAAGTGGACATCAATTTAGACAAGACTGCAGGACAAGGTGATCGGTACAGATCTAATGTAAACAACAGCACACCTTCCTCAAAATGCTATTCAAAATCCGATGTCCGACACTTGCGGAGCAGAACTTACAGCAGTAGCTCAGCTAGTAGTGTGACTAGCCAGGATGATCCCAGGCGGCAAATGGACACGGACAGCACCAAATGGCCACATCGTGACACAGGCCAAAAAAAGAAAGGTGGGATAGACAACGAGGAGAAAAGGCGACACTTGCAAAGCTGGACAAGCAATAAGGATTCATCCTCAGAATCTCTGGACAGGACTGGGATGTCCGACAGAGAAGAAGACAAGAGGCGACGGCGGAGAAGAAGAGTCGGGGAGGAAGAAACAAGTATAGGAAGGCAAAAAGAGGAAGGGAGGGCACCAAAGTCTAACAAAGGTGGAGGTCGGGGAATCCTAAGGGTCTCTTTAGAAAAAAAGTCTGGTACCTCATCACACAGTGGGGATGCACAGAATTGCAAGGAAGCACCAGCTCCTCGTGGCAGAGGAGGGATCTTGGTGCTTCCAACCCGTACAGACGTCTCCAATTC
The DNA here is from genome assembly GCA_038048925.1 of Garcialebias charrua. NCBI lineage: Eukaryota > Metazoa > Chordata > Actinopteri > Cyprinodontiformes > Rivulidae > Garcialebias > Garcialebias charrua. Next base: position 12,135 of record JBBPBX010085247.1, read on the forward strand.
ACCTGAGGTGGGACAACGGCTTCTTTCTGGTGGAATCAGAGGAGGAACAGCAGGCAGAAATAGAGGAGGCCGAGGCGGAGGAGTAAGACGACTCTGGGATCCTAATAACCCAGATCAGAAACCTGCTCTTTCCAACACTCAAGCCTCACAGTATTCATCTCTCAAACAGCCTGTGTTTCTGCAGACGGGGGCTGGATATGGACAGCTTCACTTCCTGGACACAGATGATGAGGTGGCAGCCAGTCCTCCTGTGACACAAGGAGAACACTTTCCGTCTCAGCAGGCAGCTGCTATGGCTTACTACAAGTTCCAAAACTCTGACAACCCCTACTGCTACCCTGTGTCCAACACTAGCCCACATAATGCCACCAGCCCACGCTACCCATATCCTTATAACATAGGATCGTACCAAATGGCCCACCCTAATGGCATATACCCAGGCCCCGGTCCATTCTGTGGGGGTTACAGGGGAGCAGGTTATTCTCAGCCAGGTGCGGGAGGTGGGCTGACATTTGAAGAGGCAGAGCAACAAACCAGAGGGGAGCTGGGGAGGCTGCTGAAGGCTGCTGATGCACATGAGCTTCAGCTCAGCAATCTTGTCTCCAGGGACAGACTGAGTGCTGATGGACTGGATCGCATGCCCCAACTCAGGTAAGCATTTACCGGGGTTTTTGTCAGTGCTTTCTGTATTTTCTCCTCTATTTTGTAGCATTTATTTGTTTACAAACCTTTTGTGACTGGAAATAAATACAAATTTTAAAAAGCACTGCCACTGTACTTTTGAACCTTTTTCAAGATCGGACCTTTTGGGACTGTACGAGCGGATCATCTTGATAGACATCGAGTTTTCTGACTCCCAAAGCGTGGATCAGGCTTTGTGGAAGAATGTGTTTTACCAGGTCATAGAGCGCTTCCGGCAGCTGCTCAAAGACCCTGCGTATGATAACATCCCTGATATCAGGAACATGCTGCTCACACTTCTGGATGAGGTAAGAAACATGAAACATCTGGACAAGCTAGGATAACAAACTGCTTAGTAGTTTTGTCTTTAAAGGAGACCACATATTGGTTTTATAAATTTTTATGGTATGTCTGTGGGCTATCCAGACCATGTTCATTCAATTTAATGCACAAAATAATTTTTAGATAATGAAATATCCCCTTTTTAGTTCTGCCTTTTCTCATTTCCGTTCTGAACAGGCTGTTTATGATAATGAGCTCTGAAGGCCACGCCCTTCAAAAATCTGTTTACATTAACTCCACCCTCTGTAAGAGCCAGTATCTCTAATCTGTTGTTGTTTTATTACTCATTTGACTTACTGTTAGTGCTAGCTTAAGATAACTTACCGAAAGCTGTCTGCGCGCGCCGCCATTAGCTGCTCCTTTTAGGTATTAGCCCACCCGAATCTGAAGCTAATGATAGCTCTTCCTCCTCCGGCACACCGCCCGCTTAGCTCCGCTTAGCTCCGCTCGTTGCATGCGGTGCTTTGGAAACGATCGCTGCTCCAGTCCAGACACATACACAAAGTTCACTGAGTGTTTCCAGTTAATTTATCCGTATGAGGCAATCTCTGACCGGACCCACGGACCTCAAAAGCCAGCAGTTCCCAGCAGCTCCCGCCCACAGATGGTCCCTTCGCCGGCGGTATGCTTGTTTTCCGTCTGCCGGCTGCTCGTTGGGAGCGATCGCTAATACGCAAAAAATTGAACTAAAACGTAAAAATAACAATTATACTTTATTTATCAATCAATCACCTTTATTTAACCAGGTAGAGCCCGTTGAGATCGAGATCTCTTTTACAAGGGTGACCTGGTCAAGTGGTCAGCAGCACACGTCACATTGGCAATAGGCATTTGCACTTATCAAAAGAAAATAAAGAAAACTACAATCACAGTAAACAGATGACAGTTCAAAACCAACAGGATATGACAGATTTCTATATACATTATATACAAAACAAGCAGACAGACCTCGGTTGGGTAAATAAAGTTAAAAAATCAACAATGACATGTATATTGGATAAGTAATGGTTAGAAACATCTGCAATGGTCAAGTTTCTTGATGACATTTTCTACTACGGTTGACATAAAGGATCCAGGAGAGATGAATGTTGATAGTTTCAGATCTTTCTGTAAGTTGTTCCAGGCTGAGGGGACGGCGAAGCTGAATGCTCTTTTTCCTAGTTCAGTTCTGACAGGAGGAACTGACAGGAGGACTAAATCGTTAGAGCGCAGGGAGTAATGACTGTGTGATGTTTGTATTAAGGAGGTGAGGTATGACGGGACTAGGTTTAGGAGGGTCTTGTAGATGAAGGATATCCAGTGAGTGTATCTGCGAGTGCTGAGAGATGACCAGCCAGATTTTACGTAAAGCTCACAGTGATGAGTGCGATAACTGGAGTCAGTAATGAACCGAAGGGCACCGTGGTAAATGGAGTCTAAGGACTGTAGGTATTTTGATGCAGCACTCATGTACAGCACGTCACCATAGTCTAGTATTGGCATGAATGTTGCAGCTACTAATGTTCTCCTGGCTTTGCATGAGAAGCAGGATTTGTTTCTGAAGAAGAAACCTAGCTTCAGTTTGAGTTTAGTGGCCATTTTGGAGATGTGGGTTTTAAAAGACAGTTCAGTGTCAATGTTGAAACCTAGATATTTGTAGGTGGAGACCATTTCTATTTGTTTTCCCTCTTGGGTTCCAATTTGAGGTGGGTTCTCTGGTTGCTGCTTTCTGTTGGCAAGAACCATGAACTTGCTTTTGTCGGCATTTAGGACCAGTCTAAGTTTTTGCAGCCGTGACTGAATAATATTAAAAGCGTCCTGAAGAGAGGTGAAAGCTTGGCTGAGGGAGGAAGAACAGCAATAGATGATGGTGTCATCTGCGTAATAATGGTGGGAGGCATTTGACAGATCACTGCAAAGATCGTTGATGTATAGGGAGAAAAGAATGGGACCCAAGACAGAACCCTGTGGCACCCCTTTCACAACATCTAA
>JBBPBX010085248.1:0-15128 GCA_038048925.1 Garcialebias charrua
CTTCGGAGAATGATGTGGGAGTAGCTGAGAGTCATCCACAACACAAAGGGACTTCAGATTGTACAAGATGTTTGTAAAACGTTGGCATACCAGACAGCAAGTGACTTCAACAACAAGTTTCTTCTATTTTGACAACTTTTTAAAATCTAAACAGACTTTGGTGTGTATTGTCCTCTGTCTTTTTTTATAACATCCTAGTGAACATTGAGCACACTGGAAAGTGATGAAGCTGAAAATGAAACCGGACATTTAAGGTTTTGATTGTTTGAAAGATTCTTGAAAAAGAATGAACTTAACATATAATGAGACCTGCTGAATATAAAATTATTACAAACAAGATTTGTATTGACCAAACATTGTAAAATGTTTTAAAATACAATATGCATATAAAATAAAAAATAAACAAACCCAACAACACAAACTGTCTATGCAGTACATACATTTCAGTTGTGGGCAAGCCCTGGAACAATCTGATCAACATTCGACAGATTCTGTTAATGCTTTTTGTTTTATTCCTATTTAACACACGGCCATCTGATCTGATTTAGTATTTTATTCTTTCTGACTGAGTTGATGCTTTTTTATTATTCATTGACTTTTGACACAGGGTGATCTGATTTAATTTCATAGTTTCTAATTATGTTTTGTGTTATCTATTTTTATTCCATGTGCTTTAAATATATCTTGTTACTTTTTATTTGATGCTGTAGCCTGGTTAAAACCAGACCCTTGTCCTTCGCTTCAGTGAAGGGAATGAGAATTGAGCGGAGCTAAGTAGGAATGGCGAGGGCCAGGCTGTGATTGTTTTTCTTTTTTGTTAAGTACTTTGGTAACAGTTTCCGTTTTAAATGTTCTAGATATTTGTAGATTGTGAAAAGTTACTCTTTTTGCTCTGTTACTCATAGAAGATTATTGTTTGAATTGATTGTTTGAATTGTTTTGTTTTTGAAAAAAGGGGCAGATAAAATAAGATTTATTCTTCTTTCTGCCACCTTTCATTTTATGTCTTCTTTCATAATATGTGATGTTTTTTTTTCTTTTGGTTTTTAATGTAAAATGAATAAATTTAAATAAATAAAAAGTGCTATATAAATAAATCTGACTTGACTTGACATTTTATAGCAAACATTGACAGTGCACAAACTGAGTTGGTCTCTTCCAGGTTCCCCCACATCAGCTCGGTAAGTGGTATTTCCCAGTCCACCGGAACAGGAAATCGTAGTTTTGAAAATGTTCAAATATTGTTTCAGTGATGCCTCACTTATTAATATTTACATACTACAGCTTATATTTTAATTTGTATTTAAATAAAATTAACAAATTGTGTTTAACATCAACATTACGGTTGCCTTATATTCCGGACGCACACTACGTCACTTCCTTTCCGGTGTGATCTGACAACATGGACGCCAGCCGCGTGCAGCCGATCAAGCTCGCAAGAGTAAGAAAACAGCTTAGATTCACCAATAAGTCATTTGCGTTCGTATATACTGCTACAGTAATGCGTATTGTTTTAAATAGTCCCGTATTTGAAAAGCTATTTTTACGGTTTTGTCCTTAAAAGCTTTAAAGCGTTTCCGCTCTCGTTCCTTTCATGGATGCGCGGCGGCCATGATGCCAGCTACACTTTGTTAGCAGCAACGCCTGCCTTGTTTTTATCATTTTGTTTTCGCGATTTCATCTGGAAAAGTGTAATTGAAATGAACTGCAGTGTTGTAACCCTCGCTTTTGTCTGTTAGGTCACCAAGGTGCTCGGTCGAACTGGTTCACAGGGACAATGTACACAGGTATGTTAACATGGTGTTCAATGAAACCAGTGGTCACTAGACTCACTACCGTGTCCTGTACTCATTCTGCCCAGTAATATAAATATAATAGAATGTATATTATCTGCCCAGTAATATAAATATAATAGAATGTATATTATCTGCCCAGTAATATAAATATAATAGAATGTATATTATCTGCCCAGTAATATAAATATAATAGAATGTATATTATCTGCCCAGTAATATAAATATAATAGAATGTATATTATCTGCCCAGTAATATAAATATAATAGAATGTATATTATCTGCCCAGTAATATAAATATAATAGAATGTATATTATCTGCCCAGTAATATAAATATAATAGAATGTATATTATCTGCCCAGTAATATAAATATAATAGAATGTATATTATCTGCCCAGTAATATAAATATAATAGAATGTATATTATCTGCCCAGTAATATAAATATAATAGAATGTATATTATCTGCCCAGTAATATAAATATAATAGAATGTATATTATCTGCCCAGTAATATAAATATAATAGAATGTATATTATCTGCCCAGTAATATAAATATAATAGAATGTATATTATCTGCCCAGTAATATAAATATAATAGAATGTATATTATCTGCCCAGTAATATAAATATAATAGAATGTTATATTATCTGCCCAGTAATATAAATATAATAGAATGTTATATTATCTGCCCAGTAATATAAATATAATAGAATGTATATTATCTGCCCAGTAATATAAATATAATAGAATGTAATATTATCTGCCCAGTAATATAAATATAATAGAATGTAATATTATCTGCCCAGTAATATAAATATAATAGAATGTAATATTATCTGCCCAGTAGTGCTGGACGATAATTCAATAACGATAAATATCGCGATATATTTTTATTCAATAACGATGATATGAAGTTTAAGCATATTTTCGATATTTCGATAGGATTTTACAACGTTTTTCTGTTTCTGTTCGGGTTGGAGCGGCTGCTTCAACAACCCGCCCGGACAGAAAAAGCTGTGACACAAAACGTGCGTGGTGACGTCGTTGTTACGCAGCGCTCACTCCAGCAGCAGGCGTTAGCGGTAGCAGGCTAAAAGCTAAGCTAGTCTCCAAAGCGCGTTAAGTTTTCGCTTCAAAACGAGTCAAACGAGTGCTCATGACCGTCAGAATGTGACTGAACAAAGTTTCACAAGCGAAGAGAAAGAGACGACATCACTGATGAGAGGAAAGACTAATTCGTCGGTGTGGACGTAGTTCGGTTTTGTTAAACTGCAGGCTTCTTCTGCAGCGAGTCTACTCGGTTTGTTTATTTTTCAAAACGTGACGGAGTCGTTCTAACTAGCGGTGGAAACATCTAACTTGTTTAATCTGAAGAGTTTCCACTCGATAGAATATGATGAGAGCCAGAAGATGAAGAACAATAAAGTTTGAGCCAACGTTTCCCTGAAACTACAACGTAAACAAACAGCCCCAGCAGCGCTGCATGTTTTTTTATTCAAAATAAAACAAATTCATCAGAAAAAGAAAAAACACTGAATGAAAATGTGCAGAAAGACGAAAATAGTGTTTTAATATCTGCCCCTTGTTTAAAAAATACAAAATAACTACAAACAAACAACAACCTTCACTTCACCTGCACCACACCTTCCCAACAACTTTGATTTAATCATATTTTAAAACATATAAATAGTTTTAGAAGATATCAAGTCAACACAATCCTGTTTCCTGATTTACAACTCAGCTCCTTCAAACTAGTCCTAAATGGAGGTTTTACAAACATTTACATTCCCTTCAGGGTTTAATAACTTTAAACAAATTTTAATTGAATATTTGGGGGGTAATTTTTTTTTCAGTTTTATACATGACTTGTAAAATACTATGTTCAACCAAATCATAAAATTTTAATAATTTAAACTGATGAAATATTTGTTGGGTGACCATAGCACTTCCTACTAATAATTCTTGTAGCTCTTTAAAAACAAAACAAAAAAAACAGGGTTTGTAATAGTTTTACATGCTTTTCCCCAAACTTCAATACAACAGATTAAATATGGAACAATCATTACATTATTCAATATATTCAAAACTTTGTCATTCAAAAACTATTTTACTTTATACAGTAATGCAATTGATTTTGTTATTTTTATTCTTAAGTAATTTCCATGAGATTTCTATGTCAGCTTCTTATAAATAACAACACCCAAAAGTTTTATTTAATTAACTATGAATTTCAATGCTGTAAATTTTAAAGATGTTTAAAGTTAAAACTATTAATATTGACACAGTTGAGAATTTTATGGCAAGAAAGTTCATGCTCAATAATCCACGTACCAAATCCAATAATTTTCAGTCGGGTCATCTGGAAAGTTTCTTTTTATAGAAATTGGATGGAGGATGGAGGGTGAAACGTTTCTATAAAAAAGAAAGTGTCCAGATGACCCGACTGAGAATTATTGGGTTGAGAATTTTATGTTTATTTGATGGTGATTTCCATCTTTTTGGAGGCTAAATACAAATACAAGGAGAACATTAATTTATTTGTATAGTTTATAGTTTTTTTTAGGCTTTTATATTGTTTATATCGATATCGAATTATATCGATATCGACCGAAATTAAGAACTATATCGTGATAAAAATTTTGGCCATATCGTCCAGCCCTAATCAGTAATATTCATTCATTCATTCATTCAACCTTTATTTATACAGGCTAGCCTCGTTGAGTCACGGGGACTCATTTACAAGAGGGACCTGTCTCACTCACACCAAACAACCATCCACTCTCACACTCACACCTAGGGTCAATTTAGAGTCACCAATCAGCCTAACAAGCATGTTTTTTGGTCTGTGGGAGGAAACCGGAGTACCCGGAGGAAACCCACGCATGCACGGGGAGAACATGCAAACTCCACCCAGAAAGGCCCCGGACCGGGATTTGAACCGGCAACCTTCTCGCTGAGAGGCAACAGCTCTACCAGTTGTGCCACCGTGCTGCCGATGAATATGAATATAATAGAATGTAATATTATCTACCCAGTAATATAAATATAATAGAATGTAATATTATCTACCCAGTAATATAAATATAATAGAATGTAATATTATCTACCCAGTAATATAAATATAATAGAATGTAATATTATCTACCCAGTAATATAAATATAATAGAATGTAATATTATCTGCCCAGTAATATAAATATAATAGAATGTAATATTATCTGCCCAGTAATATAAATATAATAGAATGTAATATTATCTGCCCAGTAATATAAATATAATAGAATGTAATATTATCTGCCCAGTAATATAAATATAATAGAATGTAATATTATCTGCCCAGTAATATAAATATAATAGAATGCAATATTATCTACCCAGTAATATAAATATAATACAATGCAATATTATCTACTAGGGGTGCGAATCTCTGTGTTTGGAGAATCGATTCGATAAAAATCGATTTTTGATTCAGAATCGATTTTCGATTCTGAAACGATTTTCGATTGAAATCATGAAAAGATTAAACAATAATGTAAACAAATAAAACATTTATTTAAAACAATAATGTATGCTTGTAGCAAACAATAATATCAAATAATACAGTATAAATACAGCAGATGGGTATATGAATAGAATGCAGCAGCTTTAATCGGGTCCTGGAGGTCACTGGTGCCTATATCCAGCAGTCACTGTGCGAGAGGCAGGGGACACCCTGGACATGTCTCCAGTCCATCACAAATAATTCAAAATACAAACGTAAACAAAGATTTCAGCCTACTGTATTGCATAAACATTTAACTCAAAATAAAATAGACTTCAAAATCATATTGCATTCATCCATGTTTCAAATGTGTATGGATGGATTTTGTTTAAAAGATTTGTTTGGTAAATCTTTTCAACAAAAGCATCTATCCATCATCTTTACCCGCTTTATCCTTATCGGGTCCTGGAGGTCACTGGTTCGGGTCAGATTTCTTCTTCTTTCTGCCACCTTTCATTTTATGTATTCTTTCATATTCTATGCGATATGGTTTCATTTTTATCTTTTGGGTTTTAATGTTACCAAAAAAAAAATACGATTTTGGGGCTTTTAGAATCTATTCTGATTCGCCAGGACTAAGAATCTCTATTTTAAAAATCGATTTTTTTTTTCTGCACCCCTATTATCTGCCCAGTAATATAAATATAATAGAATGTATATTATCTGCCCAGTAATATAAATATAATAGAATGTATATTATCTGCCCAGTAATATAAATATAATAGAATGTATATTATCTGCCCAGTAATATAAATATAATAGAATGTATATTATCTGCCCAGTAATATAAATATAATAGAATGTATATTATCTGCCCAGTGATATAAATATAATAGAATGTATATTATTTGCCCAGTAATATAAATATAATAGAATGTATATTATCTGCCCAGTGATATAAATATAATAGAATGTAATATTATTTGCCCAGTGATATAAATATAATAGAATGTATATTATTTGCCCAGTGATATAAATATAATAGAATGTATATTATTTGCCCAGTGATATAAATATAATAGAATGTATATTATTTGCCCAGTGATATAAATATAATAGAATGTATATTATTTGCCCAGTGATATAAATATAATAGAATGTATATTATCTGCCCAGTGATATAAATATAATAGAATGTAATATTATTTGCCCAGTGATATAAATATAATAGAATGTATATTATTTGCCCAGTGATATAAATATAATAGAATGTATATTATTTGCCCAGTAATATAAATATAATAGAATGTATATTATTTGCCCAGTAATATAAATATAATAGAATGTATATTATCTGCCCAGTGATATAAATATAATAGAATGTAATCTTACCGATAGGACATATCTATGCCCCAAATTATGGCAAAGATGTCTCTTTGAATTTGTTTTCCAAAGCCCTCATAATTTGTTTTCCTGTCTAGTGTTTGTAGTTTATCATAAATATTAGCTGATTTCAATTCAACATAGGATTATAGCAACATAGTTTTAGTGATATGAATGAGCTTAGCTTGTTTGTATTTTGAACCAAATTATTAAATTCAATAAATGATTGACAAAGACATTCTTCTACTAAAATCTTAGGTATAGAAATTACTTTTAGTGATGTTTGAAAACAATAAGCCCAAGCATTGAATCACACAGAGTAACATGCTGCACGCTCCTGTTGCTGCTGAATAATTTTTGGCACAACTCTTGGAAAAAAATGTTTCAAATCAACAAAAATAAAAATCTGCAATTTCCAATGCTGTAAGTCTTGAAATGCTCTTTGAGAAGCCCTAAAGATTTCACTGCAGTGAAGAACGCTGCACACTTTCATGTTGGGTTTATAAATATTTTATGCGCTGTATTTAACTGTATATTCAAGTGTTTAAGTTTTCCAACTACGGTACTTATTCCAAGAATCAACAAGTACTGTATTATTTGTCAGCAGTACATTTTTAATCCGCAGACTGGATTAGTAATGGCAATATAGTTGTCAGTCATAGCAAACTCAATTTGTTGGATACATAAAGGTTTATTACATATTTAGATGTTATAAAAGATTATTCTAGTACATTCTGAGCACTCGTTATAAAAATTGAATGTTTTGTGGCAATCTTTAAAACCATGTAGAAATTAGTGATGTGTAGATGTGATGACATCCCTCTGTTGACACTTGTATATTTAATGGAAACACCTGCTGCTCCTAAGAAATCCTTTATCAGTCTGACATGTGGACAGCAAATGATGACAGAACTTATTAAATGAAAAAGATGAAACATCGTGTATACCAGTTATTTAAACCCAAAAAAATCCTTTCTGTGAGCAGTTGTAGGTCAGAAAGTGAAATGTCATCTGGAGTCAACATAAATCTGCTTGTATCTTGAGTAATGACTGACCCTGTGACGGGAAAGTTCAAATTGATTTAAAAATGTTTTTGTGTTCTTCACCTTTAGGTGCGTGTTGAGTTCATGGACGACAGCAATCGCTCCATCATCAGAAATGTGAAGGGTCCCGTCAGAGAAGGAGATGTTCTGACTCTTCTGGAGTCTGAAAGAGAGGCCAGGAGGCTGCGATAGGTGAGGAGCCGAACATTTAGCTCTTCTACTCCAGCTTTATGAAATGTAAACCACGGAGGAGGATTCATGCCCCTTGAACTTTTTCACACTTTGTCACGTTACAACCACAATATTTAAATTATTCTACCAGGATTCAGCGTGACGGAACAACACAAAGTCCAGCATCATGAAGTGAACGGATGGTTTTCAAAACAGTAAATTCCCCAACAGGACTCAGTGGCGTGCGTTTGTATTCAGTTTCCCTGAGTGGACACTTTGTTCAGCTGCCAACACGTCACATCTAGAGGCTAAAATACTTTCACATTCTTAATTTAAACAAGACGTCGGGCTCTGGCTGGACGGAGAACATCTCTGAGCTGCGGCTTCAGATTCTCATTTGGATTTACGGGAGTTTAGTTTGGACGTCGCAGCTCTGCTGGGTGTTTCAGGTCGTCCCACAGGAAGGTGACCTCACTCTGAAGTCTTCTGGTTTTCTTCCATGAAGACCAGATTTGTGGAGCACAGCTACCAGTTATTATCAGCTGTGGACAGGTTCCTCCTGCTCTGAGCTGTGGATGTCTGCAGGTCCTCTACAGTTACCATGGAGCTTCTTCTCAGAGTGATGCTCTCCTTGTTCCACCTGTCAATTTTTGTAGACATCATGTCTTATAGACTCACAGCTGTCAGAGTTTGTCTACTTTCACTTGATCAAACAGAACTCTGAGATGATGATGAATATTCTAGCTCTGCTTTAAACTTTTTATAAACTTCATCCTTGATCTGGCTGGTGTGTTTCTTGGTCTTCATGATGCTGTTTGACCACTAATGTTTAACAAACTTCTGAGACCTTCACAGAACAGCTGGACTTGTAGTGAGATTAAACACAGCTGCACTTTGTTCACCAGTTAGACTTGTGACGTCAGCTCTAGATTCAAAATGATCGTCTCACTAAAGGTTTGTTTTAAAAATGTGTGTCTCTTCCACTTCACTTTGTGTTACTTTGTGTTCATCTAATACACAACGTCTCTAAAATACTTGAAGGTTTGTGGTTGTAACGTAACAAAATGTGAAGTACTGGAGACATGTCGAGGCTCTTTCAGGTGTAATGTCACATTTGGTTCTCTATAAACTCAGACGATGTTTGCAATATATCTGTAAAACATGATCACTGTCATCACAAGTTTTCATTAATTTCACATCTAATGTGTGACTAAACATAAAAGCCAATGTGCAGAAGCTTCATGGAGCTCGTACAATCTGAACAGTTTCTGTAATTGTTTTGTTGTTGTTCCTGTAAACAACAAATCTTGTAAGTGGTCTGGTCTAAGATGATCTTTTGTTTTTTTTCCAGAGTTCTGCAGAAACTGAGGAGCATCAGTGTGATCCGTGGACTACATCCCACATTCAGATGTTTTGAAATAAATTTGAGTATTAAGATGAGTTTGATCGTCTGTGGTTATTTTCTTCCAGTGTTGTAAACGTGTTACAGAAGAGATGGATCGTCTTGTCTGTCGCATGTTAATGTGCTTTAAGCTCAAACATTAAGTATTTGAAACATCGAGTTATGGGGACGTTACTTTCTCTAGATGGTTTGGTCTGAACAAAAAGTTTTTAGTTGGGGAGTCGACAAGTTCCAGATGTTTAGTGGGTGTTAGTCTCAGAATTCACCTGTTGTACTTTAAAAAGATGACGTTGATTCACTTTTACTTTACTAAGACGTCTGCTGTTTCCTCGTGCATCATTAGATTTGGTAACTTCTGGAAATTGAAATGTGATATCTAAAAAAGTTAAGTCTTGTCCTCTGGACATTCAAAAAACAAAACAAAGCAACAAAAAAAAGGACCAGACTTAACTTTTTTAGATTTTTCTACCTGGATTATTGAGCATGCATCAGGGTGAAATGTGAGATTTTCATCAACTTTAACTTTTGTAGACAAGCAAGCTCATGACAAGTCATGAAAGAATTGTTTTAGATCAACTCGTAAGATACTAAGGACATTTGCTTAACAGCAAAATAAAGAACTCGATTCAGACTCGATACACACATATATATATATATATTTTTTTTTTTTTTCAATTATTTAACCTGACGTAAACACTAAACAAATTCTTATTTACAGTGTTGACCTGGCAAAAATGTAAAGTATGAAAATTATAATTCCACATGTTAACTTAAAGCTGCAGTATGTAGCTTTTTTTATGAACATATTTCTTCACTCTGTCACTACCTCCTGACAGACTGATGTTAGCCAGGTAATCTCTGAAAAAAAAAAAAAAAAAATATTGTCCCCTTGCTTCTCCAGGTGGTAAATAAGCATTTCTAAAAAGAAAAGGTGACCCGCCATTTTCCAGCCAATAAAAACAGAGTTTGTAACCAGCCAATAAAAACAGAGCTTGAATTTGAATCAGCCAATAAAAACAGAGCTTGAATTTGAAATTCAACAGACCACAAGGGGGCAGAGCCACATATGGCTCTGAGGGGGAGGGATCAGAATGCTTTGCCTGTTGAAAATATTTCTAACTGCTGCAGTTCTACAGAAACTGCATACTGAACCTTTAATGACCTTTATGAGGATGAGTGCGTTGCATGTGGGTTCGGACTTGCAGAATCAAAGCAAGTTTAAAATCATGGAGCTGCACTTGTCTGTCCTAAACAACAGCCCTTTGACACATAAATTGTCTTAATGAAATAAAAAATAACCAAGAAGCATTTTATTTATTTTTTATCTAAAATCGCAAATAAATAATTCTAAATAAGAAGTATTCCTTCACCTCTTCCACATATAGGCAAGTCAGCTCTCAGGATGTCTTCTGAAGCTAAAAATGATCAAATTAACTTGGTTTATGCTTACATGTGAATATCCTGATGCATGCTCAATAATCCAGGTAGGAAAATCTAAGAAAGGTAGGTCTGGTCCTCTGGACATTAAAAAAAAAATTGTAGAAATGTTTTGTCTTTCCTCTGAAAGGAAGACTGAACAAGTACTGTATTTCGGAGAACAGGTGAAAATTTAACATTATTTTATTTATCATTTTATTCATTCACAAATTCAGCAGTCTTGGAGATGAAAATGCAGTTTGGATTATTTATTTTTAATTTTATTTATAAGTCAAATGCATCTTCATTTTGAAAATGAAAAACATTTCTATTACCGTAATCCCTTTTAAATTGAAAATTGTGACATTTCCGCCTCTGACTGGTTTGAATTCTCCGGGCAGTGCAGCTTCTGTCCAGCAGGGGGCAGCACCACTCAATGGATTGATCACAAATGACAGTCGTGAATCTTTGTCATTTGTACCACATGTTTATTAAATTTGTTCATTTTTTTTAACAAAAGAAACAAGACAATCCCATAAATGATGATGTACAAAATATAAAAAAAATGAAAGGTAGCAGAAAGAAGAATAAATATTATATCTGCCCCTTTTTTCAAACAATCAGATTAAACAATAATCTTCAACCAACAGTACAAAATGACTACCGGGTAACTAATTTTCTAACTAATACAATACACATTACGTTATTTCACATATATTTTTTTAACATATTTGTTTTGATCATTTTCTTAAATGTAAACATTGACTTGGCATTTTTAACTACATTCTCCAAGCCATTCCATAATCTAATTCCCTGGATTGAGGTAGAACGTCCCTTCAAACTAGTTCTGAATTGTGGTTTTACAAACAACTCTGTTCCCTTAAGATTATAACAACTTTGTCTTTTAACAAAGTGCATTTGGATATTTAAAGGTAATGCATTATTTTGAGCCCTATACATAACTGATAAAATATTATAGTCTACCAAATCATGGAACTTCAATAACTTCAGTTGATAAAATAATGTACTTGATGGATGACGGTAATGTTTTCTAGTGATAATTCTTACAGCTCTTTTCTGTAATACAAAAATAGGCTTTGTGATTGTTTTACACGCTTTCCCCCAAACATCAATACAATAGATTAAGTGTGGAACAATGATTGTGTTATACAACAAATACAGAGCTTTATCATTCAATAGGTCTCTGACTTTGTACAGTACTGCAATCGATTTAGCTATTTTTATTCTTACAGAATTTATGTGTTGTTTCCATGTCAGTTTGTCATCAATAATAACACCCAAAAACTTCACCTCACTCACTCTACAAATCTCAACACCCTCAATTTTGAGTGGAACATCAACAGTTTTCTTTTTATTACTGAATATCATGTAATTAGTTTTTTCTAGATTTAATGATAATTTATTGATTTTAAACCAAGTTTGTATTTTGACAAATTCTGTCTTTATCAATTCCAACATTTGTTCTATATCTTCACCTAAACAGAAAAATGTGGTATCATCAGCAAAAAGTACACATTTAAGGAGTCCTGACACATTTACCAAGTCATTCACATATAAAATAAAAAGCTTTTGGTCCAAGTACAGAGCCTTGGGGAATGTGCATGTGATGAAACGAGATTATGTACACAGGGTCCCAGTTACATCCAACAACAAAATGTAAGAGAAAAACAGTAATAACATCTAAGATATGAACTAAGAAAAACCGCTAACAATACACTAAGCATTAATATAGAAAAACATTACAAACAGCAGCACGAACACGAGTCTGTATGAGCAGATGGAGACGAATGAACACAGCAACAAAACAGATCAGCATCATCATGTTGTGATATTTTGCAGTGTTTATTCTTATTATTTATTTATTCATGAGTCTAACAGCCTCAGGGTAGAAGCTGTTCCTCAGTCTAGTGGTTCTACACTTGATGCTCCTCAACCTCCTTCCTGAGGGGAGTGGGGCAAAAAGTGTGTGTGCTGGGTGAGTGGGGTCCTTCATGATGCAGGTGGCTCTCTTCCTGCATCTGGAGGTGTAGATGTCTGTGATGGTGGGGAGACTGACTCCAACATCTTCTGTGCAGCCTTCACCACTCTCTGTAGAGCTTTCCTCTCTGCAACTGTGCAGCCTCCATGCCACACGTTGATGCTGGAGCACAGGATGCTCTCCACTGCACACCTGTAGAACGAGGTGAGAACTGGGCTGCTCAGACCAGCTCGTCTCAGCCGTCTGAGGAAGTAGAGTCTCTGATGACCTTTCTTGATCAGGCTGGTGGTGTTGTTGCTCCAGCTGAGGTTATCATTCAAGTGTACACCCAAGTATTTGTAGCTGGAGACCACCTCCACTGCAGATCCACCTATTTTCAGTGGGGTGTGGGTGTGTTTGTTCCTTCTGAAGTCCACAATCATCTCCTTTGTCTTCTTCACATTCATGTGAAGATTATTCTCTTTGCACCAGCTCTCCAGGTGTTCCACCTCCTGTCTGTAGCTGGACTCATCATTGTTTGTGATGCATCCCACCACCGCTGTATCATCTGCAAACTTAACAATATGACAGCCTGGAAGTGTGGCTGTACAATCATATGTGAGCAGAGTGAACAGAAGAGGGCTCAACACACATCCTTGAGGAGAGCCAGTGCTGAGGGTTATGGTGGATATTCTGTAATGATGGCAAAGCTATAGGATTTTCCTAATTTCTGCCTTTGGGCTGCTTTGAGTGTCAAACATTAAAACAAATTTTAACTTGTAAAGTTCTGAAGCAGGGCGCTTCACTCTGAGGTGTGTAAAACTACTGTGGGACTCTGTGGTTGTCAGAGATTTAGAGCAGGTTTACTTGTATTAAGGCTGTTTGTAGATGTGTTGTCTTTAGTTTTATTTTGAAACTGGCTGCTTTTGTAGATACACAGTAACCCTAAATATACTGGACCAAAGAAGATGTTCAGGTTGAGTCATAAATGAGTTTACTGGTTTACTGTCACATCTAGACCGGACTGTTGTAATGGTTTATCTGGGTGTCCAAATACTTCTTTAAAAAGTCTTCAATTGATTCAAAATGATGCTGCCAGAGTCTTAGTGGGAGAAATCATATCTCTCCAGTTTTAGCTTCTCTCCATTGGCTCACTGTCAAATCCAGAATTGAATTCAAAATCCTACTTCTAACCTACAACGCTCTCAACAACCTAGCTCCATCATATACAGTATTAGAGATCTTATTGTTCCATATTTTCCTAACAGAGCACTTCACTCTCAGACTGCAGGTTTACTTGTGGTTCCTAATGGGAGGAAGATCTTTCAGTTCTCAGGCTCCTCTCATGTGGAACCAACTTCCAGTTTCTGTCCGTGAGGCTGACACATTGTCCAGTTTGATAAATCCTATAGTTACATGTTGGCTTGAGTTTTGTCTTGGCTGTCCATTAATTAGACAGGGAATTAGATTATGGAATGGCTTGGAGAATGTAGTTAAAAATGCCAAGTCAATGTTTACATTTAAAAAAATGATCAAAACAAATGTGTTAAAAAAATATATGAAATAGCGTAATGTGTATTGTATTAGTTAGAAAATTAGAAAGAGTTAGTCATTTTGTACTGTTGGTTGAAGATTATTATTGTTTAATCTGATTGTTGGAGAAAAGGGGCAGATATAATAAGATTTATTCTTCTTTCTGCTACCTTTCATTTTTTTATATTTTGTACATATCATTTATGGGATTGTCTTGTATTGTTTCTTTTGTAAAAAAAATGAACAAATTTAATAAACATAAACAAACATAATTATGCTGCTATAGGCTTAAACTGCTGGAGGACAACTTGATCACGTTTCTTCACTCTGCTGCTGTCTTCACTTACTCAACCTGTTTTCTATTTGTAATTATTTTTTCTATCCTTCACATGTGCTTGTTGTCTTTCTTCCAATAGTGGGTACACACCTGCACATACTTCTGGACCTGTCATTCTGTGTTAATTTCTCCTTCCTGTTCCGTTTTGTTGTGAGATTAACCTTTGTGTCCTAGTTGGGCTACCGTAAGGGGGTTGCAGGGAGCGGGAGGAACAGGTGGGGGTCATTCGGAGAACGCACTTGACATGTACGCACGCACCTGCTGTTTGACAATAAAGTAGTTTATGTCCAGTGATACTGCGTCTCAGCGTCCCATCACATGACACTCAAACCCATCTGGTCGAAGCAGATTGTCACGCGTCCTGAGCCTGGTTCTGCTGGAGGTTTCTTCCCATTAAAGGGGAGTTTTTCCTTTCCACTGTCTCCTTACTGCTTGCTCAAAAGGGGAGACTGTGACAAAATGAAGATTCAACACAATCTGCTGCTTCCTTAGATACATTTTACTAAATGTATTTTATGATGTCTGTGAATGTTTTTGTTCAGTGCCCTGAGATAACTTTGTTGTGAGTTGGTGCTATAGAAATAAA
>JBBPBX010085249.1:0-15128 GCA_038048925.1 Garcialebias charrua
AATAATAATAATAATTAATTCAATTTATAACGCACTTTTCATTACTGAAAATCTCAAAGTGCTACACATATATTGAATGCTACACACATTCATAAACCGGTGGCGGCAGACTACCATGCAAGGTGCTTTCCAGTCCTACCGGGAGCAACTCAGGGTTAAGTGTCTTGCCCAAGGACACAACGACACATGGTGCGGGTCCCGGGAGTCGAACCGCCAACTTTCCGATCGGGAGACGACTGCCCTTACCACTACACCACGGCCGCCCTCCGTGATGAATCCGAATTATTAAAAAAAAGAATAAACGCTATTTTCTTAAAAATATGCAGTTCCTATGTTGTCCGCTATAGAGGCGCTGTGTTTTAGTCAGTTCCTATGTTGTCCTACTCAAACTCAAACCGGCTGCCTCTAAGACCCAGGGGCGCTGTGTTTTAGTATGGGAGCCGCAGCAGATAGCAAGCGGAGGCTCTGCTCTTTTTCCCTGTGTTCGTGTGCGCAGCAAGTGTTCCTCCTGATGTGAAACAGTACAAAAACAAGATTTCAGGGTTGCTGAGGGAGTTTGAGAAACGATTTCAGGTCTTTAGAAGAATAATTAAAAGATGGGCCGAGTGCACGAAGCCGCATGTCGGCACCGCTACAAAGGCGAACTCGAGACAGAATTAGTAGTTTTTCTCTCACCACTCACCATCAGAGCTTCTGTTCTCACTAATGAACATTAATAAAACAGCTACGCTCAAAGCTCAATTTATGTGTTCACAATTGCTTCCTAGATGTGGAAAATGGATTTAAAATTCATTCATTTCTAAATTTTGATGGGTTTGAAGCATTTTTAACATGCATGAAAGTGTTTTACAAAACTATGTTTTTTGTTTTAATGTCCAGAGGACCAGACTGAGCTTTTTTAGATTTTTCGACCTGGATTATTGAGCATGCATCAGGGTATTTAACAAAACAGTTGACTAAATGTTTTAAAACGTGCAATCACTGATCAGTTTTTTTAATGTGTAATGCACTTAAATTTTAAACTGAGTAAAAGTGTAAAAGGACAATTAATTTTATGTAAATATTTTTATAATTTATTTATTCTTTGCACTAATACAAAGAAAAAAAGTGGGCTTTTGGAATGAGTATACTGTACTGGTCTGGCCCATACCTGTCAAGTTTTGGATTTAAAAATAAGGGAAATTTTCTGCCGGGTACGCCGAGCCATCCCACTAGCCCAGGGATCTACAACCTTTATGATCAAAAGAGCCATTTCTGCCCCTTTGTTCACTAAATTAAACGTTTCCGGAGCCACAATACCTGCTACAACTGGGATTCTCAACTGGTGGCACACAGACCACTTTAAGTTTGTTAAAGGACAATTTTCTGACCTGTAGTTTTCTGGCCATTGTAAAGCTGAAAATATCTAATGATTTGTTGATATTTTTACATTTTAGACTAAAAAAGACCAGATTATCATAAAGAAGGAAAAATAATGTGATCTTTCCCAATTAAAAAATAAAATAATGAACTATGCAGGTCTAGGTAAATTATTTTAATTGTGGAAAAATTAAATATCCTACTTCAAATAAATAAAGTTAACTTATGTTTTACTCATTCTATTAGTTCTAGTATTCACACATTTGCAAAGGAAATGACAGGAAAAACTGCTAAAACTAGCCCTTTTGTTGTTATAAGAACAAATAAAATTCAGTTTAAAGTTAGTTTTGATCAAAGCTTGGAAGAGCCACTGCTGAGGGACCAAAGAGCCGCATGTGGCTCCAGAGCCACAGGTTGCAGACCCCTGCACTAGCCCAACCAAAGTCCAGAACCCCTTACATTTTAAGACAGGTTTACAAGAAATCTAAAATAACTACCTATCAGCCTCTTTCAAACCAGTTATGTGATCACAATCTGACAGGCTTACCTTTGTGCTTGACGGATTTTTCATGCTGACGGACATCGTTCCTTCCCCCATGAGAGAGAGACACTAAAGTCGCGGTTACAAATCTTAAAAAACGCGTAATAAACTTTAGGAAAGTAAATTCGCTGTCCCATTTTTCAACATATTTACACGAAGTCTTAACTTTTTTGGCAGGGACGCGTCCTCTCTCGTTAATTCTCGTTACATCCATCTCTCTGTTTTTCCGGGTTTGTTCCTGACCGCGCCGGCAGTAACATCGCGAGAACTGCCACCGAGGCGACTGTAGGTGGCAGTTCTCGCGAGGCTAGTGACAGAGGCACCGGAATGTTTTTTTGTTTTTTTTTAAAATAATATTATAATACGGGAGATTTCCGGGAAAATAATAATTCGGGATCACGACGGGAAAGAGGGGTAAAATACGGTAGTTTCCCGGCCAAAACGGGAGACTTGACAGATATGGTCTGGCCCCCTTGAGATCAGATTAAGCTGTATGCGGCCCCCAGATCAAAATGAGTTTGACACCCCTGGTTTAAAGTCAAGACCTTGGGGATGTATGCGGGATTAGGCCTTAGGGTGACCTTTGACCCGTCAGGGACGAATCTAGTACACATTGGATGTAAAGACAATGCATGGAGGTCACCCATGCGTTTTGCCGAGCAAAGGGCCAAGAGTAGAGCTGTTTTATAAGATAATAAATCTATCTTAATCTCGCTCAGTGGCTCGAATGGAGGATCACAGAGAGCCCCTAAGACCAGGCTAAGATCCCAACCAGGGCTCAGGATCCTGCTGGGTGGTTTCATTCTTAGCACGTCCTTCATAAATCTTATTATGATTGGATACGTACTAGGTGTCCTGTGTCCCCAGCCTTCGTGACAGGCTGAAATAGCTGATAGGAAAACTTTAATCGTTGAGAAAGAACAACCTTTTTCCAGTAAGTCCTGAAGGAAGGTCATGAGCTGAGCCAGGTCTCACGAGTAAGAAATAAAATTTCTTTCTGTGCAACAAGCTTCAAAAATACGCAATTTCTGTGCGTAGAGAGACTGTGTTGACACAGCACGGGCATTTTGGATGGTTTTTACCACATTTTCCGGCAGGCCTGATGCCATCAGCTTGTTATTTTCTGCCAACAAGCTGAAATTTTTAACAGCTCCCAGCCTAAGCGGTGAGACGGCTCCTTCTGGTGACATAGTTTGACCCTGAAGAAGAGCAGTTGGTGTGTCCAGTTCCCCTCTAAGGGCCTTGGATGCTGTGATCCCTTGGGGGTCAACCAAGTTAGGGAGAAGGCCTTTTTGCAGATGTGCTACCAGGTTGCTCTGATCGAGAGTGATCGAGGGCAGATGTAACCTGTCGTCCTTAGACAGAAGTGGAGCAGAATGTCTGTTTTTCTCTCCTTGTCTGGGGTCATGGGACTGGGAAGCTGCAAGTTTTGTAAACGAGGAGATCTCCTGACCCCAATCCGTTTCCTAGTTGGGTCTAGTTTACTGGTCCTCGGCCTTAACAGCGTTGGAGCCAGACAAACCGCCTGAGGTCTGTGTTTCACCCGTTAGGGGGATATTGTTTAAGAGCAGAGCTGAACCAGCATGGTGAAAAAGGTCACGTGCTGCCGGATCACTGCTTGGACATTGCGTGTCGCCCATTAATGATAAGGAGACAGTTGCAACGTGAGAACGTGGAGATGATTCTTTGTGCTTGGCAGATTTTAAATTGTTTGGTGATAGAGAGCCCAGTTTCCTTCGAATAACAGGAAGAGGAATCTGATTCAGCTCTGATTTGTTTACACACACAACAGTTTGATCACAATTGCCTTTGGGAACGTGTGAAGCTTGTGGTTGCCTGTGGGCTTCTGCCGTGGCCTCCCGTTGTTAGATTCTGTTGGCGCGTATCCCTGAGGCGTGCACATGTCACGTATTTGCTTGGTTAGTGTATTGACCGCCCCGTCGTTCACAATGGAGCGGGGGCTTGAGCACGTCACCCCCCTTACCTGTCTCCATGAGGGGTGAGGGGCCTGCTTGCAGATGCCTCTGTGCCTGTCCGCTACAGACTGAGCAGAGGCACCTTGCCGGGGCTCATTGATTAGGTTAACACCCTGTGAGCCATGAGGGAGGGGGGGGAGACGGCCCCCTTCCCTTTATGACAACTGGAAGGCCAGAGGGACCTGTTCTGCTGAAGTTATTTGTGTTTGTTGTTGTTGTTGTTTTTTTTTTTTTTTGGAGTCAATAAAACAGAGAGGGGCTGTTTTTTCAGCTTTATTCGTGCTTGTGTGTAACGACATATATGACTTTATGTCACTCACAGCAGGAAAAACATGATTTGTACATGCAACAGAGTTCCCAGCTTTTTGTACCGTGCTACAAATAAAGTCTGGACATGAAGAGATCATTTCCCGTACCGCATGTGCGGGTGATCGTGTAAAGTCAACACGTGAACCTGGTTCATCAGGCACGCTTTTGTCTGGTGTCCCGGTTCGCCGAGGACGCCTTGTGTCTGACCGCCTGGTGGAGGACAAACCTGTTTTTACTCCATGCGTGTTCGGTCCGAGGTGGGCCCGGCGGTGGTCTCTGCCGGTGCTCGTCCTCGTACGCTGGCCGCTTTTGCGGTGGGGCACGCGTTGCCGAGCGGTGTCGAGGCTGCGCAGGTCTGCCCCCAGCAGACTCCCTGGGGGGGGGCGAAGCTTCTCCTGGGAATGCCCACCCGGAGAGCTTCAGCCTGTTTGCGCCTCTGGTCCAGCTTGGTCTGAATTCGATCCAAAGCTTTCCCAAACAATCCCGTCGGTTCTATCGAGTGGTGGAGAAAAGGCACCTTTTGTCCCTCGGGGAGATCAGTTAAAGTCATCCACAGATGGCGTATCGCGATGACCACTTCCGCCATGCCTCTGCCTTGAGCAACAGCGGCTGTTCCCATCAAGCGGAGCATGAAGTCTGTTGCCCTGCGGGCTTCATCCAGCAAGTCAGCGGCAGCTTGCTTGTCCGTCGTTACCTGGAGCTGTTGCAGTTTTTCAGCCAGGTAAGCTTGCATCAACGCGGACGCGTTCATGGCGCGCTCCGCAAGTCCCTGAGCTCTGTAGCATTTCTCGAGCAGAGAAGCTGAAGCTCGAAAAGCTTTGATGGGAAGAGTTGGTTTTGTCCCGGATGACTTGGGAGCCAGGTGAGACGCCAATGTGTCCTCAATTTGAGGCACATTGGCTATTCCCACCTCATCCATCCCATCCACATCAAGGAACTGCGAGAGTGGTAAGAGCATGGGAGCTCTGGGCTGAGGCCAGGTGCGAGTCAGTTCTGTGAGGAAGTCCGGGAACACGGGTATCCTTTGCCTCGTGGCAGTCTGCTGCTTTGAGTAAAAATAGTTTCCTGCCAGCCTTGTGACATGTTGGCCATGGGATGTGCAGCGCGTCCGTTGCTCTGTGACACAGGTCGAACAGAGCAGGGATGGAAATGTCAGTTTTCGGGAGCACAGGTACCGGGGTTTGGGAGAGGTCTTCTCCCTGTTCCTCGTACTCGACGTCTGCGTCCTCCGCGGAAAATTCGCCTGAGGCTGAAATCGAGATCTCGTCCTCGTTCATCATGCCTCGAGTGTCGAATTCGACTGTTAAGTCCACCATAGGAGCCAGCACATCAGGGCTTTCACCCCATTCGACTCATGTGCTGTCGTGCAGAGCCATGTTCTCGAGCTCCGGCGTGGGAGTGAGGGGCTCAGTGGTGTCTGAATCCGCTGGCACCGCTGGGGTGCCCATGGCCTTGGCGACGAGGTCAACCCAGTGCCGTAGCACCGCCTCCAGCATCTGGCTGCAATGTGGGCAAAAGTCGAGCGTATCCAGTGCCGTTTTTGCGTGTAACATTCCCAAGCAGACGGGACAGGCCTCATGGGTGTCCGTCGCTGAGAGGGAGAAACCGCATCCGCTAGGACAAGCGCACGATGTTGGGCTCGCTGTCTTGCTGGTTTTCCTTGAAAGTCTTGTCTTTCGCTTTCCTTTCTCCGGAGGCATGTCCGAGATAAGGCGAGCGAGTCCTTCCAGAATCCTTTTTCTTTTAATTTGAGACGTCTCCTCCGTCGCGTCGCTTTCGTTGGCTAGCCCGCTACGAGTTAGCGGGGGTAGCGGTTGTGGCGCAGTTAGCGCCGTCGAGCGAAGCAGTCTGTGGAGAGAGGAGAAGAAAAAACTTTGGGGTTAAGATAAAATGTGCCGGACTAGCTTTCGCTAGTCCAGCAGTACGCAGGAATAATTCTCCGTACGCTCTGTGTAGGGAGCAAGCTCACCTCTGGTTGAGCGATGAAGCAACAGAGAAGTCCCGCGAAGAGAGGTAGTTCAGGTTTAAGCGAGGCGAAGGGCAAAAAAGAGAAAGATGGATGGGCGTCAGCGGCTTAAATACCCAGAGGGCGGGGCCTCTGGCGCAACGCTGACGCCCTAGCCGTAAAGGCGTGAATGTATTCCTTCAGGTAAACGCGCGGGGGCACAATTCCCATAGCATATGTTGCATCGAGAGAACATGACTGAAAGGGAAATATAGTTTATCATCTAAAACAGTACACACCTCCGATTATGTTTACACAAAGACTTACTCTTTTCCTGGACAGTTTTCCGACGGTAGCTTCCCTGCGTTGTTTTGACGTGGTAGCTGTGACACTATCTTCTGTAGATTTTCTTTTAAAAATAGTAGGAATAGCATCCGGTTTTAAAAGTCTTCTACATCTTACTGGTAATCCTAAAGATTCTTTTATACCAGGTCTTTCCTGAAAACAATTGGCAGTAAAATGGTCGCTGCAGACATACGACTCTTAGTAGGAACCCACCGGTACCTCGTTCTCTGCACTTGTCTTGTCCATTCTTGTCGAAGTTTCTCATCTTTTGGAAATTTGTGAATGCTCACTTGTTCACTGCTGATATTAGAACACCCAAATGCGCTACAACGTGACGGCATTTATCAAGTTACACAAAAAAAAGAGGCAATCTTTCAGGAAATGAATCTGTATGGAAAGCAGTTAACACACCAAACAAACAGGCAAGGCTGCGGAAATGCGCTAATTTTTAGGGGCGTGTCCCAGAGAAAAAAACTACCATAACTTGGAATGAAATTTTAATATATTTATAATTTATTTTGCAAAAAACGAACAGAGCTGAATGATATAAGATATATATGTTGTGACAAATGTGCAAATTTCCAACATCATGTCACAATACCTTTAACTTTCTGCTCATAAGTTGTACGTTCAAACTTTTACTGCTGATGAATCTGGAATTGTGTAAATTGTTTACCAGATTATGTTAGAAAAGCAGAAGTTTGTGAGAGTATTTGCTTAGCTAACATCCATCCATCCATTCCATTCCATTATCTTTACTCACTTCTTCCTTTTTGGGTTGCAGGGGGTCACTGGTGCCCATGTTCATCTAACACTGTGCGAGAGGTGGGGGACACCCTGGACAGGTCTCCAGTCCATCACAGGGACAGAGACAAACAACCTTTCACTCTCACTCACACCAATTTAGAGTTAAGTCAGTCTAACATGCATGTTTTTAGTCTGTGGGAGGCAGCCGGAGTACCCGTGGAGGGCCCAGACATGCACAGAGAGAACATGCAAACTCAAGGGGCCCCCGACTGGGATTTGAACCGGTGCAACCTGCTTGCTGAGAGATTACAGCTCTACCAACTGCCCCACCGTGCTGCCACTGTGCTAACATGTACAGTACACATACAGGTGTCACCATGTTGTCTGTGTTTTGTGTCTCAAAAAATGTCTGCTAAAATTTCAAAATGCATAAAATTGTTCAATAATTAACAATTAAGTTTGACAAATATCTCCGTCTCTGTGACTGAAATAAAACCATTCGCATGGTTTTCAGAAAAAAATATCAATATTGTTTAAGCTGTAGTAATAAAGCTAATTGCAAAACATTGTTTTGAAGAGAAATAACTGACTTCTAATTGTTTCACGACTCATTAACCTTAACAATTTGTGATTTTTAAATGTTTACTCCACAGTTTTGGACAAACAAGGTAACCTAAGGTCCTTTTCTCCAAACATTTGATAATTCCCAAGCCACCGCGTTTTGTGCTGTAAATTGTGATGTCGTTCAAATTGAAATAAAGGGCCAGTTGACCCCCTGACATTTGACCCTTGTTAACCAGAAGTTAGTGCTGTATTCAAGGTGGAGCCATCTGTGTGTGAAGTTTTCCTCCTCCATGACTCTTTATTTCCTTTGTTGAGAACTCAGGAGGGATAATCAGAGAAGACTGGTCTGACTCAAACACTTCTAACCTATAAACAGAACATGCTTTTTCTCATGTATGAATTTAAAAAAAAAACAAAGCTCATTTTCCTAAAGCTTCACATTTTCCTCTATTCTTTTCAGAGAAAAATGACAGAGTAAATTCAGTGAAAATGAGGTGGGAGCATCTTATCTCTTTTAAATTCTGCAGCTCATCACGGTAACTGATTTCACTCACTGGCTACAACCCTAGTTGATATTTAACAAAGAGCAGTCATTTCAGAAAGGGGGAAGTCATTTTGTCAACTGTTTCAGAGCAAAATGATAGAAATCGAACCTGTCATGAGAAATTCAGTTCTTAATAAGATTTAATAAAACAAATCTATTTTTTAATATTTTGATAAACTCTTAATCAAAGTGTTACTAATAATTAAAAAAGGGTTGATTTTTTAAAGGAATTTATTTGGTTCTGATCCATTTGGACTGAAATGAATAGCTAAAAGAGGCTATTCTCTACCAGTTGCTCTACCAGTTGCTCTACCAGTGGTGCAACTGGAGCTGCTGCCTCTCAGCGAGAAGGTTGCCGGTTCAAATCCCAGTCCGGGGGCCTTTCTGGGTGGAGTTTGCATGTTCTCGCCGTGCATGTGTGGGGTTCCTCCGGGTGCTCCAGTTTCCTCCCACAGACCAAAAACATGCATGATAGTCTGATTGGTAACTCTAAATTGGTGTGAGTGAGAGAGTGAATGGATGTTTGTCTCTATGTGTCCCTGTGATGGACTGGAGACCTGTCCAGGGTGTACCACGTCCCTCACACTGTGATTGCTGGACATGGGCACCGGCGACCCCCGTGACCCAAAAATGGAAGAAGCGGGTAAAAGATAATGGATGGATGAATCGCTAAAAGAGCCACGCTGTTAAAAAACGATCACAGATGGTTGTGCACATCAGATAACTCCTGATGGAGATCAGGAAACACAGCCGATGTTTCAGCGTTATTATCATGCATCATGAACAATGAGATGAGCCAAAGACAGAACAGGTTTTAATTGTTCTTTGTTCTTTATAGCCACAACAAGAACTTTAAAAAAGAATTGACCGTTGCACGTTTAAAGAGGGAGTTCATCCACCTTTCAGTTGCATTCCTGCTGGTTATCAGCTGGTGATTTTAGTCCTTGTTGACAGACGGGACATTCTTTGACCCCTAGTGTAAAGAAAAAAATTTGCACCGTGAACAAACTAGTTGTCTGTGTTCTCTATCGCGGTTTCATTGCTGCACTGAGAATCTTCATCCTCGTTTTTCAGAACGTGCTCCGTAATGCGTCCGTTCTCCTCCTGGAACTGAACCGTCACCGTCACCGAAGAGCATTTCTCCACTTTACACTTGACATGAAACGTGTTGTTGTATTTCTGAAGGACGCAGGACCTGAAATCAGACATCTTGCTCTCAGACAGGTGGCACACCAGCTGATCTTTATCAACGGAAACAAGAGTCCGTCGCCTCAAGAAGTCGGGGCTTCCACACAGCATCCTGTCCAGCATCTCCACACCCTGAGCGTTCTGCAGCATCCAGTCATGCAGGTACCACAAGCGGCAGTCGCACGCCCACGGGTTCCCATGGAGCCTCACAGTGGGATGGAAGATAAACGAGTCCAAGCTACCCTCAGGGAGCATTTCCAGCTGGTTGTCAGACAAGTAGAGCCTGTGAAGAAACATCTGGTCCTCAAACAGCTTGGCCTCCACCTTTGTCAGGTTGTTATTGTGGAGGTGGATTTCCTTGATGTTCACAAGACCTTTAAAGATCCCTTCAGGGAGAGAGGTGAGCTGGTTGTCAGACAGGTCCAGGTTCTCCAGGGCGCTCACATTCCTGAACAGGTTTCCTGTGAGGTTGGACAGCTGGTTATCTGATAAGATGAGGTCAGTCAGCGAGGATAGACTGCTCAGAGGCGACAGCTCAGCCAGTCGGTTGCCTTTCAAGTTCAGCTCCTTCAAATTGGACGGCTCAACTCCAAAGACTTCATCGCTGAAGGACGCCAGAAGATTTCCTCGAAGATTCAGCACACGTAAATTCGTTAAGGCGGAGAAGACGCCGTCGTTAAGCCCTTCCAACCGGTTTCCCTCCAGGTGAAGCTCAACGAGATGAGAAATGTTCTGAAAGGTGTCGGATGTGAGATTGCTGATGAGGTTGTTGTTCATTTTCAGAACCTCCAACGTCACCAGACCAGAAAAGGTCTCTCTTGTCACCGCCTCGAGTTTGTTCTGGGACAAGTCCAGAGCACGCAGCTTGCTGAGGTTCAGGAAGAGAAAGGAGGGCAGCGCTGATATGAAGTTGCTCTTCATCTGCAGCGTTTCCAGCTGTGTCAGGGAATCGAACACGCCAAGAAGAATCGTCTGGAACTTGTTGTGGTTGAGCAGCAGCTTCGTCAAATTCTCCTGCTTTGAAAAAGTTCCTGTGAACAAATGATCCAGCTGTGGGTTCCCACTGATCTCCAGCTCCTGCAGCTCGGTCATGTGCTCGAACGCCATGGCGTGAACACTGCGCAGAGCGTTGTTGAGGAAGATGAGCTTGGTCAGCTGTGGGCTGTCATGTAGCGTGTGGGCAAACAGGTACACCACAGATGACGTCATGATAATAACTTCCTTAACGTCTTTAGAGATGTTTCCGGGCAGCTGTGACATCCGTTCTTCAACACACAGCACCTGAACCTGGGCGAAACACTGACATCTGTATGGACAGATGTTCTGCCAGTCGTTGCTGACTCTGTGGCAGAGAAGCAGCAGCAGGAGCAGAGTCAGACCCAACTCTTTGACCATTTTTACTGTCAAAACACACAAAAAGCTTGTATAAAATAACAGATGAGAATAACAACAAGTGTAATTTTGGCAACTCTTTGACAGCTTCTGTTTACATGCATTCACAAAAAGAACGATCTAATTTAACACGTGCTCCAGTTTAAAAAGAACAAGAACATACCTGTGTTACAGAAATCCCATCGCACTGAAATAAATGTCCATGTGGATGTGCACACCAGCTGACTCACAGCAAACAGTCCGGCTGAATTAGGAAAGACAAACCTTTGGACTGCGACTGACTCCTGCCAGGACTTCATGAGCTCACAACAACAAAAAGCTTTCTCCACAGATAAGTGGACTGTTAGTTTCAACACATCTGGATCCATGTTTGCTGAGACAAAGGAGAGAAAAGTGTAAAGTCTTAAACGTTAAAGAAAAGAAAACACAGATCCACAGTTGTGACAAAAAGTCAAACTAAACACCTCCTTGATTGACCTGGTTTTTTTTTTTAGATACGGTCATGGAGGAAAAAATGTCCACCCTCTTAACAACACAGTGGAATTTGTTGTGCATGTTCTTTTTACACCTGTAAAAAAACTATTTATTACTGGTACACCCTGATGTGTTTCTTCTTCTTCTTTTCTTGGCTTTTCCCTTTTCAGGGGTCTCCATAGCGAGTCATCCTCCTCTACCTCACTCTGTCCTCTGCATCCTCTGTCCTCACTCCAACTACCTTCATGTCCTCTCTAACTGCATCCATATATCTCCTCTTTGTCTTTTTCCTGCAGCTGCATTTCTAACATCCTTCTACCAATATACCCACTGTCCCTCTTCTGGACATGTCCAAACCATCTCAGTCTGGCCTCCCTAACTTTATCTCTCAGTTGTTCATCATGCGCTGTACCTCTGATAATCTCATTCATAATAAGGAGAACCTCATCATCTTCATTTCTGCTACTTCCAGTTCTTTCTCCTGTCTATTTGTCAATGCCACTGTCTCCAGACCATACAACATAGCTGGTCTCACCACTGTCTTGTAAACTTTTCCTTTGACCTTTGCTGACACCTTTTTGTCACAAATCAGTCCTGAAACTTTTCTCCATCCACTCCATCCTGCCTGGACTCTCTTCTTCACTTCTTTCACTCCCCATTGTCCTGGACAGTGGACCGCAAGTACTTGAAGTCCTGCACCTTTAATGAACTCGCATTATGGCTTTGGCAAAAGTGTTTTACATCGGATGCCGTTCCTGACACAACCCTCACCATTTACCCAAGCTTGGACCGGCACAAGAGATACACTGGCTTATGGGATAGTTTTTTTAATTACCACATTTTCTGGCATAGAAGTCGCTCCGGAGTACAAAGTATAAGTCACATTTATTATGCGTCCCGCTGACCTGTCCCGTTTATTATGCATTTATTTAATGGTTAAAACAGCTTTTTTTGCCAGGGTGGCGCTGCACCATCCATCCATTCGTCCATTGCAGCCGGCGCCGCTAGCTCTCCAGCGTTCCTCCACCTGCTCCAGCTGAGTGAAGCGAGCGTGCATGGGAGGACTCGCTGTTGCAGTTCTTCGAAATTTAAAGCGTCAGTCAAAAATTGTATTATGAATATGGGGAAAAAACATACGTTGCTTCGGCATATAAGTCACAGGACAGGCAAATCTATGGAAAAAAAAACCAACTGTGACTTATATGCCAGAAAATACGGTAATAAAAACTATGAACTAAACAGACTTATGTAATTTTTATTTATTGTGGAAATGAAGTTAAAGTTAGTATGTTTTATTCCATGTACCTGTTCCCGTATTCACATATTGTCACGGTCAGCGGCCCCGCTGACCCCCCTCCCATTGGCCTTGCCCCTCACTCACTCCTTTCTGTTATGTTTTTGCCCCTTCTGTCCACAGTCTTGCCTTTAGTTTTCTTCATTCAGCCTTGTAATGCCTGTCACCCTTCCCCAGCTCTTGTCTCCCTGCACCATGCCTCCTCTGCTCTACAATCAGCCCTCATCTAGTTCACCTGTACACCTCTCCATGGTTTCTGCTATTGTTTTCAGCCCTGATTCCACTCACCTGTTCACCTGCTCCACTGACCCCTCATCCGCTCACACCTTCTGCCCCTCATGCCATTGTTTGTTTTTCCTACTGTGTTTTGCTTATCACCCATCTGTCATTGCTCACAGCTGCTTATGTCAGTCAACAGTTCACCACACCCCCTCAGCCTAAGCACAACAATCAGCCTTCATTCCTTGCACCTGTTTAGCTCTGCATTTAAACTCCTACCATCCACCTCCAAACTGTCCGGTCATTGTTTTTGTTCTGTTATCACAGACAACACGGTCCTCCTCTGTTCCTGTCCTGAAGATCTGTCCTAGTTTATACCTGTCCTGTTTGCCTGATATCATTTGTAAGTTTTTGCTGCCACGCCAGCTTTTTGTGTTGTTTAAAAATATATTATTTATTTATTTTTTAAACTCCTGCCTCATTCACCTACCTGCATATGGGTTCAAACCCTAAGGATCGTGACACATATATGCAAAATAAATGACAGGAAAACAGCTAAAACTAGTCCTTTTTTGTTGTTTGTATAACGAATAAAATTCAGTGTTATGTTAGTTTTGGTCAAAGCTTGAAAGAGCTGCTGCAGCCAGACCAAAGAGCCACATGTGGCTCCAGAGCCACAGGTTTCAGACCCCTGTTCTAGTGGATCTTCAGATTTCAGTTCTTTGCTGCAGAAGTTGCTCAGCTCCACACGGTGTCACTCGTATCCTTCCGACCTCAACAAGTGGTGATGGCATTCCTGGATCCTCCCTTTTCTCCAGGTTTTTTCTTTAAGGATGGACAGGTACACACCTTTTTTTGGGGGGGGGAGCAAATTCCTAGAGCACAACCAGCACGAAGAACGCAAGCCAATTTTTTCAAAACTTCAAACACTTTTTGGTTTTGGCTTCATCTTCACGTTCCTTTGTTTTGAGTTTCTAGAGTTGAACAATGGCAAATGGAGGAATACAGCTTCTTGGCTTCACACTGGGCTTCATTGGCTTCATTGGGATCATAGCATCTACAGTCATGGTGGAGTGGAAGGCTTCATCCTACGCTGGGGAGAACATCATCACAGCCCAGGCCATGTATGAGGGGCTGTGGAAGTCCTGTGTATATCAGAGCACGGGACAAATTCAGTGTAAAGTCTATGATTCCCTCCTCCAACTACCAGGTATTAATTAATTTATCTATCATTTTCTAAATAATATTTCATATCCTTAATAGCTCTCGAAACATAATAACCAAAACATGAGCAGCATAAAAATCCAGAATCATTTTTAAAATAAATTTGTGGCTCCAGGAAAAGTTAAAAGTCTTGAGAAAATAAATGATGCACAGAGTTTACCAGGAAGCCTGTGCCTCTTGTTGCAGTTTATATTCACGGTGAGCTTTGTCCCTCCAACATCTTTACAACAGCGCCCTTTTTATCTGGAAAGACCTCCGGCCTGCCGAGACATGTCAGTCAAATTCCAGCAGCTGTCTCATTAAAGAGGCAGAACATAACGGGACAGAAATACAAGCAGCTTCCACACATTTTTTTTAACAACTTTCCCCAAAATAAATATTGAGCCAAAAAGACTGATGGCAGACTTATTAAAAAAAATAAAAAATTTATCATCTGTAATTGCATAAATTCCTGTCTGTTTTGTTTGAGGTGCTTGTTTTAGGTGGAAATAAAAGAATCTCTGCACGTTTGATTCATGAGCCATTATAAAGCAGAGCATAAAAAGAAGGAAACATTTTTACTCCTGAAAGTTGACGTTTGAACGTTTGAATGAATTGTGAATTGTTCTGATCCACAAAAATTGTGTCTCCAGGTATTGTGCAGGGAGCGCGAGGCCTGATGGTGTCCTCCATTCTGCTGTCGTTTATTTCCATCATGGTGTCCATGGTGGGGATGAAGTGCACCACCTGTATGTCAGAACAGCCGGAGCAGAAGAACAAAGTGGCTCTGGCTGGAGGGATTGTCTTCATTATTGCTGGTAAGGCTTCATAAACAATGAAATCCCAACTGCCTGCTCTTCTTCGTGGCTTCTTATAAAATTAGACCTCAATAATACAACAATAGCTGAATTGTCTTTTTTCCTATTTATGGTTTTTAGGTCTGCTTGGTTTGGTGGGAACGTCCTGGTACGGCCACAGAATAGCTCAGGACTTCTACAGCCCATTTACTCCAACCAATTCCAGGTAAG
>JBBPBX010085251.1:0-15128 GCA_038048925.1 Garcialebias charrua
AGTTGAATAAAAATTGTATGAATAATATAAATCATTATAACTACCTAAATTTCAGGTACTTCGGAATCTCCTTCAGCCAGCGTTCATTCAGAATGATGTCAGATAAAACCTGATGGGCCACTGAGCCCTTCTCGATCCACACCTTGTCTCTCTGCTCCTCTAAGGGACCGTGTTGACAAGCATCAAGTGTCCACTCATGTTCTCCTGAGACGTGGTGAAGTAGGCCAATCCACATTTCCTATATTGTAAAAATGAAAACAGTTTCCAATAAATACTTATGAAATCTGTTTATAGTGTCAATGTCACATGTCAAAGTCACCTCAATGCTGAATAATTACCGGTATACAAAATAATTACATATAGCATGTTTAGTTGATTGATATGGGCTGTTAGGTCCCTGTACGACCGGTGTCAGAGCTTGGTCCGCATTGCCGGCAGTAAGTCAGGCTTGTTTCCAGTGAGAGTTGGACTCCGCCAAGGTTGCCCTTTGTCACCGATTCTGTTCATAACTTTTATGGACAGAATTTCTACGCGCATGCAAGGTGTTGAGAGGATCCTTTTTGGTGACCTTAGAATCACATCTCTGTTTTTTTGCAGATGTGGTCCTACTGGCTTCATCAGATTGTGATCTACAGCTTTCACTGGAGCGGTTTGCATCCGAGTGTGATGCGGCCGGGATGAGGATCAGTTCCTCCAAATCCGAGGCCATGGTCTTGAGCCGGAAAAGGGTAGCATGCCCTCTCCGGGTCGGGGAGGAGGTCCTGCCCCAAGTGGAGGAGTTTAAGTATCTCGGGATCTTGTTCACGAATGAGGGAAAACTGGAGCGTGAGATCGATAGGCGGATAGGTGCAGCGTCCGCAGTGAAGCGGGCGCTGTACCGGTCTGTCGTGGTGAAGAGAGAGCTGAGTCAAAAGGCAAAGCTCTCAATTTACCGATCGATCTACGTTCCCACCCTCATCTATGGTCATGAGCTTTGGGTTATGACCGAAAGAACAAGATCTCGGATACAAGCGGCTGAAATGAGTTTTCTCCGCAGGGTGGCTGGACTCTCCCTTAGAGATAGGGTGAGAAGCTCAGTCATCCGGGAGGGACTCGGAGTAGAGCCGCTGCTTCTCCACATCGAGAGGAGCCAGTTGAGGTGGCTCGGGCATCTGGTTAGGATGCCTCCTGGACGCCTCCCTGGTGAGGTGTTCCGGGCATGTCCCACCGGGAGGAGACCCAGAGGAAGACCCAGGACACGCTGGAGGGACTATGTTTCTCGGCTGGCCTGGGAACGCCTTGGGATTCCCCCGGAGGAGCTGCTCCAAGTGGCTGGGGAGAGGGAAGTCTGGGCCTCCCTACTTAGGCTGCTACCCCCGCGACCCGACCCCGGATAAGCGGACGAAAATGGATGGATGGATGGATGTTTAGTTGAGTAGAGTAGTAGTATTACTCACAAAGAAGTCATTGTAGTTTTCAGCTGTCTTGCAGCAGAACCAGAAATGATTGCAGATGTCCTTGTTCCACTGCAAAAGAATGGAGCAATCCTTTTGCTGCCCGGCCTAAAAAACACAAATAAAGAGCCTATTTAAAAATATTGTCAAATATTGTAAAAGATTGACATTTCTGATGCCTTAATTTTTGAAATACAGAAACTTACTGCATGTATTTTCTTTCCCAAGTTTTTTGAACCATGCCACATGTCGAGCGTGTGAAGAACACCACTGTCTTTGTATTTTCCTTTGACGGGGTCTTTCGCATATCAGCAAAAGAGAAATAGAATTAGTGATGCTGTTTCAATGTCAGATGAAACCCTAACAGGACATGCAAACAACTTATTATTAGCTAGCATAAGTGTATTTGACTTACTGAAGAGAGCTGATATCTGTGTATGTGCATCAGTGCACACTTCAGCAAGTTTAACCTCACGTTTGAGCTGGTCAAAACTACGGATGAAGCCTTCCTTCTCCATAATAACAGAACTCCTCTGAGTCTCTCTCTTGTCTATGTTGACTATTGATAGGATTTCTTTGGTGTCATTCTCCATCACAGTGTAGGAGCAGTACTGAGCACAAAACCCAGGACTGTCCATACGCCCATCAGCTATAAAAAGGAACATTTTCAAAATAAATAAAAATGTGAGATGTGGAAATTGTCTGGTTGGTTATAATGGAATATTACACTCACCAAGTACTACAACATTTTCCTTCGACTGCAGTCTGGAAACAACTTCTGCTCGTTTTTGGTTCCAAAACTCTTTGATTGTATCAACACAATATGTGTCCTGTATTTTAAAAAAGGTAGACCGATCCACTACTTGCATATTCATAAACTTGAATAGCAATGCAACTTTTTTATAATTATTGCCAGACAGGATTATGTTTGATGCCAAAAGGAAGTCCCCAGCTTGCATCCCATACTTGAAAGAAGGCTGGGAGTTCCACTGCCACACACAGTGATTGTTACGACAGATCTGGAAAACACATTTATAAAAACATTTACCATTACATTATAACTGTTATGATAATGAAGTTATTACAGAGTAGTAAATTAAATTACCCATGTCATGATGACACCCGTTCCTCTGGATTTGATATGTATCTGGAATGGTGCAGGGGCAAGACATTCCACAAATGTCAGTGGGTCTTTCGCAGTGCACACTGGGATTGGCAGTAACAGATACTCAGCAAGTTTTTTTAAACAGGTGTGATAAGTGATTGCTGCATGATGTTCAACGATGTCATCCTCACACTGGACTTTAATTACATCTGGCACTGGTTGAGATTCTATTGGCTCTGTGTCTACAATGTCAAGCACAGTGTCTTCCATGCTGATTTCTTGAAGAGAATCTAAGCACAACTTCTGCTGAATTGCCTCACCAGGCCTAAGTGAATAAAAAAAAAAAATGAGAAAAGAAGCTAATTTTCATGAAAGACAAGTTATGTTTATTAACTTACCGAACACATAGAGGAGGGATGTTTTCATCATCATCACTGTCATCTTCATCACTGTCAAACTCAAAGGTTTCATCTTCCTCTGATGTGGAAATGTCTTGCGTGTCCTCGGTTGGTGTCCATGTTCTGTCTTCAGTCCAGTCAATACTATATAAATGGATATGAATATTAGTCTGTGACACTCAACATGTAAAATCTCAAGAGTAAATATTGACAAATACTACTTACACTGTGTTTTGAATGTGATTGAACTCACTTTCATCAATGTCGTCCTGAATGTCTAGCGAAGACATACTGAAACAAAAATATATAAATGTAAAAAACAAACTAACAATGATACTGATACACACACTAAAATACGTCCATTCAGTGCAAGTGTATCTTTTACATGATGGCTGCAGAACATAATTTAAATTAAGTCAGCTTGTTAAAAATTATTAAAATTTATAAATAGTACTTATTTTTTGACGCGGTTATAAAAAGAAGAAATTAAAATAATAATCATCAAAGTCATATATTGTCAATATTGTGCATCTGCATTATTCTAATTTTATGTCGAATAAAATTGCAGCACAAAAAAGCCACAACAATAAACAAATACAGTACATTATATAAAAACAACTAAACAACTTTTCTTTTTGTTTCTGTCTTCCGTAATTTCTAGTATAAATACATTTTATTATACAAGTAAACATACAACATCAAAATTTTCATATTGTGTAATAATATAACAATCATAGTTATATTAGTTGCAGTGCAAACCATGAAATAATCGTCACATAAATACAGTTTCTAATTACTTACCTTGTTTCCAAAACCTGAATGGGAGTCTCCCCACATTCACTGCTTCTGTGACCTTCCCCAAAGTCATCATCTCTGCATATAACAATATAATGTAGTTCAAACAATTATCAGATTTACTCTAAAAAAAATATTTCACATAATGAAGTCTTTTATATGTCACGTGTCATATTCTGTGTCTCTTCCAACATACACTATAATTCTAAATTATCTTTTTTTTTTTTTTTTGAATGATTCATACATAATAATCTACCAAACCAAACATCTCCATGAGTTCTGCTGAGGCTAAATAAACACAGAGTACTTGCCAACATAAGCTTTCAATATAATTTCCTTACTGGTCAGAGGATGATCCTCCAATACTGGAAAGGGCAGGGAACGGATGAGTTGTCATCTGACGTTTGGATGGGGTAGAGGTTACTGCCAAATCACCACCTTCAAAACTATAAGACACCATACCATACATTACTTATCTGGGCTGTTTCAAAAATTATAGGCAAACTATACTCATAAAATGCCATGCTGATGTTTTCATTTATAGTAAGATTATTTTCAGACAGAATGTGGAAAAATTAAACAATTTTGTTCAATAATTTCACGATTTTCACTTAATTATTTTATCATTCATTCAACCTTTATTTATACAGGCTAGCCTCGTTGAGCCACGGGGACCCATTTACAAGAGGGACCTGTCTCACTCACATCCAGGGTCAATTTAGAGTCACCAATCAGCCTAACATGCATGTTTTTGGACTGTGGGAGTAACCCGGAGAAAACCCACGCATGCACGGAGAGAACATGCAAACTACACACAGAAAGGCCCCCGGACCGGGATTTGAACCGTGGACCTGCTCGCTGAGAGGCAGCAGCTCTACCGTGCTGCCTAATCAATTCACATTACGCAAATGGTTACATCTGCTGAGACGTTTATTTATTAGAGCCTTTATTGTTTCGTTTTAACAATAAATGATTCAAGCAAAGCCACTTACTTGTCAAGCAGGAATGTTGCTAACTCTGCATCGCTTTTCAATCCTTTGAGCACCCGAAGCTCTCGCCACCTCTGAAAAGCACCTCCGATGTTTATCCGATTCCTTGCGCGATCTCTTTGTTTCTTTTTTTCATGGATTTCTTCCTGTGTCTTCTTCTGTTTACCTGTGTTGGGTTTCCGAACCTGCGCCAATCGAGGAATTGGAAGTTTTAGTGGAACGTTTGTTCCCGGAAAAGTAATCGGTTGATCCTCCGCCATTTTGAAACAGCTACTGAGACGGGAACGTGCGCGCGGATGCGCGCAGCAGCTGGGAGAGGCGGGGGAAGGGCGGGGGAAGCTCGTTCATGAAAATAACTCTGTTTTTATTGGCTGGTCAAAAACGGCCCGCTCTGGTTTTTATAAATGCTATTTTAACCACCGGGAGACGCCAGAGGAATATAGTATTTCTCAAAGATTACCTGTTTAACATCACTCTGACAAAAAATAGTGACAGAGAGAAGAAATATGTTTATAAAAAAAGCTACATACTGCAACTTTAACGGGTTGTGTTTAAAATCTCATATCAGCAATCTTTTACACATACAAACTGTAGCACACAAAAAAGCACAATTAATTTGGAGAAAAAATTATTTTAGTCTTACCTTTACTTATAAATTTAATTAAACTATAACAAAATCTATTTTTATTTTACAGAACAGAGCTGTGAGAATTATTACAAGAAAGCCTAAAGCTAGGTTTCCACCAAACGCTTTTCGCGCCTCCGAAGCAGCCACTTTACATTGAAAGTCCATGTGGCTGCGCATCAGCGTGACGCGGCGCGTCTTCAGCATTTCAAGCAGCGCAGCAGCGCCCGGCAGTCCCTTTCCACGCACGCGCGCGTCCGCAGCAGCCGAGCCAGCGAGCAGCAGAAGCAAGAATATTCTTGCTTCTGCTGCTCGCCGCGTCGCAGCAACCAATCGGGAGAGACTCTGCTATGTGATGACGCAACGACGACGGGACTTTTTGTGGACTTTTTAAACTTACCCCGTCGAGCCTCCGTGGCGAAAACAGCCTCCGGTAGGAAACCTGGCATTTTTAAAGTTGCTGCTGTCCACTCGAGCGTACGATCACCCCAAACATAAAAAAAAAAAAACGTTTTAATCTCAACAAAGACTTTTGGAGCTGCAGTTCGGCTCGTAGAAAACCCACTCAAGTAGTAACGAGGCTCACGTGAAGCTGATTTTATCTGCTCGGTGCACAGAAAAACAACACATATCTGACCGGGAAGTGAGCCAGACGCTCCTCCCACTGCGCGTCTGCAGACATGATCGGTGGAAACAGACATCTGTTGACAAGCAGCAAACACGGTGCGTTGGGAGGTTTTTGATGCGTTTGGTGGGGATGTAGCATTAATGTCATCCATCTAATATATTATTTAAACAACTCAAAGTACTGAAGTTTTATGATTTGGTGGACTATAATATTTTGTTAGTAATAGAACCCTCAAATGTTCAAATGTATTTTGTTAAGAGAGAAAGCTGCTACAGTCTAAAGGGAACTGAAATTTTTGCAAAGCCAAGGACTAGTTTGAAGGGACGGTTTATTTCAATACAGGGAGTTGAATTGTGGAATGTTTTGGGAAATCATGTTAAAAATGTAAACTCTGTGCTGATGTTTAAAAATGATCAAAACTAAATTGTTAACAAAATACTAAAACTTTTAGTTAAGTGTTTAATGTTCTAGATATTTGTAGATTGTGAAAAGTTACTCTTTTTGCCCTGTTACTTAATTGTCACTTCCTCCTGCAGCGCGAGGCTGAAGCAGAACCCTGAGTAGCCCCGCCTCCAGAGGCTGGCCGCGTGTGTGTGTGGATTCACAGCCGTTTTATGAGATCGCTCAGCGCACACATGCAGTTTTAGACAAAAACACTAGACATTATATTCACCAGCTAAACTATAGAAATGTATAAAAAAGCTAAGTCTGGTCCTCTGGACATTCAAAAAATAAAACGACACAAAGCAAAAAAAATAAAATAAAAAAAAATTCTACTTTTTTTTTTTGCTTTGTGTTGTTTTATTTTTTGAATGTCCAGAGGACCAGACTTAGCTTTTTTAGATTTTTCTACCTGGATTATTGAGCATGCATCAGAGTATAGAACTGTAGTTTATATAGCAAAAGTATTTGGACATTTTAATAGCGACATAAAAGAGGCAGCTCACTGCAGCTGCAGCACGTCAGCCGAGTGATTGCGCAATCTGTGAAGCAAAGCAGCCGGTGCCTCTCTGCGCACGTCTGCACGTCTCATCTCAGTATTTGAACGCTAAATAAGAAAAATCGGTGATAATTAATAATTGTGTGTCATTAGGCCATGATGCACAGATAAAACATTCTCTGTGAATTATTTTAACTTAAAGTCTGTTTGAAAAGGTGGACTGTCCTCTCCAGCTTGAGGTGAGGTTCTGCCTCAAGTGGAGGAGTTCAAGTATCGTGATGTTTTCTTTTGGTCACCGTGAAGGTAGAGTGGAGCGTGAGCTCAACAGACAGATCCGTACAGCGTTAGTATTGTGGAGTCTGTGCCGGTCCATTGTGGTGAAGAGGAAGCTGAGCTGTAAGGAGAAGCTCTCTGTTTACCGGTCGGTGTTTGTTCCTCCTCTCACCTGTGGTCATGATGAACTGAGATACAAGCAGTCTAAATTAGGGATGTCCCGATCAGGTTTTTCTGACCCCGAGTCCGAGTCCTTTAATTTGAGTATTGGTCGATATCGAGTCCCGATCCGATACTTCTAAAATACATTTTTAAAATGAAGAAAAAAAAGAAACAGATCCAGATGTCCCTTAATTTTTATTTTATTTACCTTAACATTTAACAGAGTACTTCTGTGAGGTAGATTGAACAATCAAGTAATAAGATTTTTTTTTAAATTCTTCACATTGAAGTTTAGTGCAACAGTATGAAATAAAAATGTCTAATTTAAAATAAGCAGCTCAACTTAAAATACTGAGCAGGCATGTAAACAAATAAGAAACTTAAAGTGTCAGTTTTATAAAATAAGGCTAGTAACATGCTTTTCTGAACAGCACTCCTTAAAGGCTGAGTTATAGTCGCGCTTTGGTCCGCAAGCTGGAGCGCGCGCCGTGCGCGCGCAGAGCGTGGCGCGCGGCGCTGCGTTCATAGTTTCGCCACGTTGTTTATAGTTGATGCACGGCGGAGCATGGCAAAGTGCTGTTCTTTGAAAGCCCAGTCCATGGCGTCAACGGCAAAAGTCAACGGTGTGGCGCGCGGCGCCGCGCGCACTAGGCTTGCGGAGTTTCAAAATTTCGGAGGTGCGCGACACGCGCCAAGACGTCGCGCGGGGCCAACGCGCAGGGGGCGGGGACTGCGATATTGCGTCACTTCTGGCGTGCGCCCCTCGCGCACGGCGCGACGCGTCAAGTATAAATCAAGCTTTCTCCTCCTGTGGCTTCACAGAAGGAAGTGTATGTTTTTCTTTATGAGATAAATATAAATTATAAAGTCTCTTGCAGCGTGAGCTGGACTGGGTCGTCTGGTTAAACTCTGTGCATTGTGTCGGGTGTTTGTTTCTGATGTGCCTAATCAGGTTTGTTGTGTTAAATGCAGCCTTTTCCTTACCTCCTCTTGAAATACGAACTTTCCATTTGTCATCCACTTTAAAATATCTCCACACCACAGACATCGCTGCCTCCACTTCAAGTTAATGCCGCGTTCCGCTTCTTTTTTACGACAGTCACCGCTTTACGGCAGGCACTGCTGCAAAACTATTGTGCATGTTTTGTTCCGAGACAATTTGACTCTGTAACACAACATACAGTTAATATAATATTCCCGTTTGTGTTTAGAATAAATATACTGTACACGTATATCCGATCCCTGATCGGTGTGTAACGCCCGATTCAAATAGAATCTGAAGTCACGTGATCGGGACCGATTTCCGATCATGTGATCGGCTCGGGACATCCCTAGTCTAAATGAGTTTATCTACAGGGAAGCTGGACTCTCCCATAAAGATCGGGTGAGAAGTTCCCTCTGACACCGGGGTTTTACATCCAGATTAGAGACAATACTCTATTTTTTATTTTATTTTGTATATACCTTTATTTTACCAGGAAGAAATCCATTGAGATCATTGGTCTCTTTTATAAGGATGTCCTGGACAACATGCAAATACAGAAACACAGTCTTAAAACTGTAACAAGAGTATTAAAATATTAACACCAAAACATCCTTTAGTAAAAACATTAAATACATGCAAGTAAAAAAAAAATCACAATTCAAGACACTTAAACATTACAGGTGCTAAAACCTCAGACAATTGTTTTGTTTAAAACTAGTTAAAGGGATAAAAGACTCCAAACTCAACTTAAGCTGCAGATCATTCCAAGACCATGGGACAAAATCCTCTTTCCTCACATATTCATAATAATAATAATAATAATGAATTTAATTTATAACGCACTTTTCATTAATGAAAATCTCAAAGTGCTACAAAGTGCAACAAAATTAAAGGTCAAATAAAACAAGTGATAAAACAAGTAAAATCAATAACAGTATCAACTAAGATCAAAGATAGAATCATGAGGAGGTAGAGTAGGTTTGCTTAAAAAGAAATGTCTTCAAGCTGCTTTTAAAGTCAACCAGTGACTTTTTCCAGTGAATTATTCACCATAATTCCACTGACTGGTTGATTTGAAGGTGATGGCAAGCTGCTTTTGGACTTTTCAACTGGAAATATGACTCACTTGTGGTCTCGGACAACGCTTCAGTCTTCATGAACATTTATTTTCAGAAAGTTGCCAAATGCAAAACTAGCGTGGCGTCTTGACACCCTGAGCTACCACCAGAAAACCATCTAGAAGAGAGTCAGAGTCAGAGAGTCTTTATTGTCATTTGCACCGCATGTGGTACATGTGATGAAAACGAGATTATGTACACGGGGTCCCAGTTACATCCAACAACAAATGCAAGAGAAAAACAGTAATAACATCTAGAATTAACTAAGAAAAACATCAACTAGTAATACACTAAGCCCTAATG
This sequence comes from Garcialebias charrua, assembly GCA_038048925.1. NCBI lineage: Eukaryota > Metazoa > Chordata > Actinopteri > Cyprinodontiformes > Rivulidae > Garcialebias > Garcialebias charrua. Next base: position 9,755 of record JBBPBX010085251.1, read on the forward strand.
TAGTAGAAAAACATCATTATAAACAGCAGCACGAACATGAGTCTGTATGAGCAGATGGTCACAGATGAACACAGCAACAAGAAACAGATCAGCATCAGCAAGAGAGAGAGTGAGAAGTTCAGTTATCAGGAGAGACTCTTGAGTAGAACAGCTGCTCCTCCACATCCAGAGGAGCCCGTTGAGGTTCAGACATCTGGTAAGGATGCTACCTGGGGAGGTGTTCCAGGTGTGTCCGACTGGGAGGAGATCCCAGTGAAGACCCGGGACACGCTGGAGAGATCACATCTGTCAGCTGGTCTGGGAACACATTGGAGTCCTAGGAAGGAAGGGAGAGAAGTCCCACCCATCCATCCACCCAACCATCCATCCATCCATCCACCCATCCATCCGTCTTATCTGAGCAGAAGTGTTTTCCAGCAGAGCAGCAGGACAAATGATTTCAAGGCTGCCCTCCCAAGATGTCAGAAAATCTGTTGAAATTAACTGACTCCATGTATCTCCATATATCTGAGTGTTTATTTTCTGTTCTTCAGCCATTGTCTACGTTCGAGACACCAATCGTGGAGGGCTCTGTTTCTACCCGTACTTCAACAACGGCATCAACGGTATATTCTGCCGTGTGGAGGCAGGTCAGATTGCAGCCATCGTCTTTCTTTTTGTCACCATGGTTGTGTATCTGATCGGAGCCATCGTGTGCCTCAAGCTGTGGAGGCACGAAGCTGCACGCAGGTACCGGGAGAGGTACGGTCGACAGGTGAGGGCTCCCATGGGTTTTTGTTCTGGGTCTGGATCTCTACTTCTTTATTAGAGTGATGTTACATTCATACTACAGTATTCCTATTCTTAACTGCACTGTGGTTAAAAGTTGAGGCTATGGAGTATGATCAGATATATATCTTGGCAACATTTCAACAGAGGTAACCATTGGCAGCAGAGTAGAAGATACCAGTATGTACTCTATCCAATGAAACGTCTTTATGTCTAGATGAGTAAAAGGTATAATCTTGCACTAATGGGTTATGTATTCTTCGCACGTCTTTTTTTGTACTTTGTAAAGAGGTTGAGAACTTCAGATGCCTCATCCTGAATGAAATGGATTTGTCAAGATCAGCATTCAAATGTGTATTTGTATCTGGTCCTGTATAAACTACAGTTTATTTAACCCTGAACTGAGGTGCAGTGAAATGCTAAACCTCCTGCATCATCAGGACCGGTCTTTTCAATTGAAAAGTTCAGATTTCGTTTCAGAACGATCACAACACCTTTTGTACGGGTTCCATCAGCTCACCCTGCAACTAGCTTATACCTACAATTTGTCACCTGAGTACATCAGGAAGTAGCACTTTGAGATTTTTATTAATGAAAAGTGCATTATAAATGGAATTCATTATTATTATTATTATCCTGAGGTCTCAATGGGTTTGTTACACACACTGATATGGAAGTCCCTTCATGACAATCCCTCACAGAGTGTTCAATAAAATCAAGCAATGCTAGGATCCCAGATTTCCCCATACTGTAATCTTCTCACCTCCTACGAGCGGCTCCACTCTCTCCCGCTCCATTTGACGCCCGTCACCCTCGAACCAACAGCAGTCTGGCCTCACAAAAATACAGTATGGCAATTCCAGCCTGAGCACTTTCAGTTAAGGAGATTAAATCTCCCTCATGCGTGGTTCAGATCAAACCTGGAGGTTCGAGGAGATGTTGGGGCCGGCTTCGAAGGACCAAAATCCATCCATCCTTTATCTTTTACCCACTTCTTCCATTTTGGGTCATGGGGGTCGCCGGTGCCCATGTCCAACAATCACTATGCGAGGGGCGGGGTACACCCTGGACGGGTGTCCAGTCCATCACAGAGACAAACAACCATTCACTCTCTCACTCACACCTAGAGACAATTCAGAGTCACCATCAGTCTAACATACATGTTTTTGGACTGTGGGAGGAAACCCACGCATGCACGGAGAGAACATGCAAACTCTACCCAGAAAGACCCCCGGACCAGGATTTGAACCGGGAACCTGCTTCCTGAGAGACAGCAGCTCTACCAGTTGCGCCACCGTGCTGCCTTCAAGGACCAAAATGTTGGATAAAAATGTCCTCTATTCATCTTACCAACTCAAAGAAGACACACTCGAGGACACGAGAAGATTTTTACCAGTTTTTTATTTGCTAGGGCAGACGCACATCAGGCTTACACAGATGTTCAGAAGTTCTACATTGTGTGAAGCCCAGTCACGAGGATCTGCACCGGGCACCGTCCAAGAATTGTTTTTATATTTGTCAGCTCTCACAGAGGGTCACTGATGACCTTGGACGCCCAGCTGTTCACACACATGGGTCAACATTAATTTAACAGTAGTAGTGATCAACCGGGCAGTTGTACGGGGGCAGGAGCCCACAGGCAGCCGCATGAACAGACGGAGGAGTAAACATACACTACATTTCCAAAAGTATTTGTTCACCCATCCAAATGATCAGAATCAGGTGTTCAATCACTTGCATGGCCACAGGTGTATAAAATGAAGCACCTCTGCATGCAGACTGTCTTTACAAACATTTGTGAAAGAGTGGGTCGCTCTCGGGCGCTCAGTGAACTCCAGTGTGGAACTGACAGGACGCCACCTGTGCAACAAATCCAGTCGTGACATTTCCTCGCTTCTAAATGTTCCAGTCAACTGTTTTATAAGTGTTTGGTAATGACAGCAGCTCAGCCACGAAGTGGTAGTCCACGTAAACTGACGGAGCAGGATCAGCAGATGTTGAAGCACATAGTGCGAAGAGGTCGCCAACTTTCTGCAGAGTCAATCATTACAGACTTCCAAACTTCATGTGGCCTTCAGATGAGCGCAGGAACAGTGCAGAGAGAGCTTCATGGAATGGGTTTCCATGGTCGAGCAGCTGAATCCAAGCCATACATCACCAAGTGCAATGCGTCAGATGCAGTGGTGTAAAGCACGCCGCCACTGGACTCTAGAGCAGTGGAGGCGTGTTCTCTGGAGTGATGAATCACGCTTCTCCATCTGGCACTTTGATGGACGAGTCTGGGTTTGGTGGTTACCAGGAGAACGGTACTGGTCTGACTGCATCGTGCCAAGTGTAAAGTTTGGTGGAGGGGGAATTATGGTGTGGGGTTGTTTTTCAGGAGCTGGGCTTGGCCCCTTAGTTCCAGTGACAGGAACTCTGACTGCTTCAGCATACCAAGACATTTTGGACAATTCCATGCTCCCAACATTGTGGAAGCAGTTTGGAGCTGACCCCTTCCTCTTCCAACATGACTGTCCACCAGTGCACAAAGCAAGGTCCATAAAGACGTGGATGCAGAGTGTGGTGTGGATGAACTTCACTGGCCTGCACAGAGTCCGGACCTCAACCTGATAGAACACCTTTGGGATGAATTAGAGCGGAGACTGAGAGCCAGACCTTCTCATCCAACATCAGTATGTGACCTCACACATGTGCTTCTTGAAGAATGGTCAAAAATCCCCATGAACACTCCTGAACCTTGTGGACAGCTTTCACAGAAGAGTGGAAGTTGTTCTAGCTGCAAAGGGTGGACCAATGTCATATTGAACCTTATGGATTAGGAATGGGATGTCACTTAATCTCATGTGAGTCAAGGCAGGTGAGCAATGACTATTGGCAATATAGTGCAGATGTTAACAGCCCATTAAAATACACCAAAATGCAGGAAATAGCATCTACTTTGGTCAAAATGTTCTGGGGAAGGACGAGCCCATCCCCGCTGACCCGCCCCGCTATCTGTGTTCTGGCATTGATTGTTGGTAGCACGATTCACTTTCAGCTTGACCAGGTAGATCAGGATCAGTTGATCCCGACGTGTTTTTCTTGGACGTCATTGTAGGTTTGTCAGTTCTAGTAGTCACAACGCTGCAGTCTGAAAAAACCTCAACACAAAGAAACAAACACAACAATTTAAAACAGAATAACAGAGAATAAAACTTGACCAATCATTATTTAACTGGATTTGTCACAACATGCTGTAGATGAACTGATGCTGTAGATCAGGGGTGCTCATTAGATAGATCACGATCTACTGGTAGATCTCTGAGGTAGTACTGGCAGATCGCAGCGTGACATTAAAAAAAACGTTGTCAGCCTATCAAACATCCTGTCACTCTATTGACATACAGGGCAGCCATTCACAGCCCTCATTCTCTCAAACCAGCTCTGAGAGATTTTCGGGGAAACCCCATCCCCGCTCCCCCACCCCTGAAGGTGTGAAATTCTCCCTGTGTGAAGTTACACATACAAACGGCTGCAGTCCAAAGTTTTTCTGCACTAACAACAGATTTAAATAATGTCAGAGAGCTGAGTGTTTTTCTGCTAACTCACCCTTTTTCAGCATGCAGGAGCAAAACTAATAAAATCCAGGGTCCAAAGAGACGTTATTCACCAGTTTGGACGTAACTGTGATCATGCAGTTGCTGCATGCACAGTGAATGCAGCTGAGCCCAGGGTTGCCAGATAAATTTAAAAAATGCCTTTTTTACCACCTTTTCTGAGCACATGTTCAAGAAACACAACACAAACTTCATCTTGCTCAAGATGAGAGTTCTGCAATAGAGTTAAATTCAAAGCAGTCTGCTCCTCAGACAAATAGTGTTAAATTATTATTTTATCTATGAATGTTTGTTAAATTATTATTTTGTATAAATGTTTCTGTTCAGTGCCCTGAGATTACTTCTTTTGTGAATTGATGCTATATAAATAAACTGAATTGAATTGAATCTTAGAACATCTTTACTTGGCAAACACAACAGTTTCAGTCAAAATACTATCATTTTAAAGCCACAGTACAGTACTATAGTACATAATTTCTTATCTGGCAACCCGACTGACATGAAAACTAAAGCATTTTTCATGTAAACCAGCTTATTTTTTGTTTATTACCCCCAATAAACATTGAAAAATCACTAATGTTTCCACAGGTTGTTTTTGTGTAAACGGGGCCTTATAGTAGGTAGATCACTTTGACTTGATCATTTCAAAAATAGCTCGCATGCTGAAAAAGTCTGAACACCCCTGTTGTAGATGAACTGCTGTATTAATGATGCTGTAGATGAACTGCTGTATTAATGATGCTGTAGATGAACTGCTGTATTAATGATGCTGTAGATGAACTGATGTGTTGTTGATGCTGTAGATGAACTGCTGTATTAATGATGCTGTAGATGAACTGCTGTATTAATGATGCTGTAGATGAACTGATGTGTTGTTGATGCACATGAATTAAATCTCCATTTCGGCTCTGAACACGACTCAACATCAAGCCCTGCTGAAAATGAGCACATGAACACAGGTGTTGTCATGAGAGTCATCAGGTGTTTCCCTTCTACAACAGATACGA
>JBBPBX010085253.1:0-15128 GCA_038048925.1 Garcialebias charrua
ATTTTGAGGAACTATGTCACATTTTGCAGAACTGAAACAAAATCACAAATTTCACAGGTTCCTGAGATAATTCCTAATTTATGTAACTACTGTACACATAACTACACACTTAAACAAGCCCATGCATACTCACTATTTATCTGGAATTATGTAAGTGATTGTCATCTTTTAATACTTGAGTTAATTTTGCTTGTCAAAGACTGTAATTACAGTCTGGCTACAGAAAAAGGAGATTACAACAGCTATCTACCGGCCTCCACAATACAAACAAATCCCCAAATAATCCTAGTCTTATCATATAAAATGTCTTTAATTAGACAAACATGTTTACTATTAATAATTATTGTCAATAACAGTTTTATTTTAACTTGCTCTGACTGGCCTGTTTATACATTTAACTTCTGTGTCTTGCCTGCCACCTTGTGTTATTTGTCCCACTGTCCTCCTTGATAGGCCTGTCTCGCTCCTCCTCTCATCTTTCCCTCTGTCTGCCCTGCACGCCTCCTTCTTTCTTCTTGTTCGTCCACACTGTCTCGATGCAGTAACGGGAAAGTCTGACTGGCACGCTTCAGGAAAGCCTAACCCCATGTCTTTGTCTCGCGATAATTATCCTGTCTCTGACCTGTCTGGTTGTTATTCTAATTGCTACCTCGCACACACCTGCAGTATTTTTGGCACAGGTGCTGCTTGTGCACCCTGAGAGGACTTTAATGTGTCAGACGTTTTATGTAACCGTAGAGCAGTATGGACACAAGCTGGGAGGGGTTAGGGTGAAACAGTGCCGGCATTGTGGACAATGAACTTGGATATTTGTGTTTGCTCTGCAAGTGTACCGTGTCAGAGCTGTGTTCCTGGATGAAGGTGAACAAGCAAATTATGCTGCCTGGTCATGCCCTGCTGTCCTCTAGTTAGGAACTGAGAACAAGACATGTTTTTGTTTCGAAATCATGTAACAACTTGTAGACTTGTTGGATTTTTTTCTTCATTGACCACCAAAGGCAAAAGGGCATTTGTCTGTGTGTGTATGTGTTTGTCTACCTGCTATTAAAATAGGAGGGTATCTGGTTGGGACCCTCAGAGTCTCATCTTTGCTTTATTCATTATGTGGTTCTGTTGTTGTTTTCAGACCAAGAACTTCAGTGTGCACTAGGGAGGTTCACAGGCAAGTGTGAAGCAGCTGGAATGAGAGTCAGTTCCTCCAAGTCTGAGGACATGGTTCTTGACTGGAAATGGGTAGAATGCTCCCTCCAGGTCAGGGGAGAGACTTTGCCTCAGGTGGAGGAGTTCAGGTATCTGGGGATCTTGATCATGATGGATTGACAGATTGGGGGGTTAGGCCTTAAGCCTGGACTACACCTGAGCGTACATGAAGTACGCCACTGTACGCGCGCATTTTGTGCGCATGTTTTCGCTGCTATAGCTCGGCTTTTATTAGCTTTCAAACGCTCGCGTTCTCGCTCCAGATCCTTGTTGTAATATGAGCAGCTGCGCGCGGAGGGGACTCAACTGAGCTCGCTGATTGGTCACTTGCTGACACGCCTACTGAAATGATTGACAGCTTTCAGTCAGCTCATGAGCAGCTCGCTTAAGACTTCTGCGGTGTTCTGATGCGGTGTTTCTACTATATATGTTATAAAAAGTTCTCTCAGAAATAAAAATAATAACAGGGAGCGCTTTTCCTGCAGCACACAGCGCACCAGGGATATTTAAAACATCGCGCACCCAGGTAGGACCTGAATTCATTCATTTCAGTCATCGAGTGAACGGAGGAAGAAGCGAATACTTGACTTTAGGCAAAAAAACAAAAGAAAAGGCCCGATCAGCGATAAAGAAGGGGAATTTATTTCATTTGTGTAACATACAAAACAGTCCGGCGCCGGGGAAGTTTATGGTCAGACACCGCGCATCGCGTTTGCGGTCGTAAAAAAAAAGCTTTGCGCGGTTGTGCCCGAGGGGCTACGCGGGGGCTACGCTTTTGCCTTGGCATACGTACGTGGCGTATAGGCGTACTGCTTGTACGCTCAGGTATATTTCGCCCTTTAGTAATGAGGGTGTTGCTTTGGTCAGTCATGGCAGAGAAAGAGCTGAGTAAAAAGATAAAGCTACTGGTCTGACTACGTTCTGAACCTCACCAATAGTCATGCGGTTTGGATCATAGGGGGTCGCCAGTGCCCATGTCCAGCAATCATTGTGCGAGGGGCGGTGTACACCCTGGATGGGTCGCAAGTCCATCACAGGGCTCCTGGACGCATCCCTTTAGAGCTTTTCCAGGTACATCCCACTGGTAGGAGACCCTGAGGAAGACCCAGAAGATGCTGGTGGGATTGTGTATCTTCTCTGACCTGCGAACACCTTGGGGTCCCCCAGAACAACCTGGAAAGTGTTTCCGGGGACATGGATGTCTGGGTTTCGGTCTTGGACCTGTTTCCTCTGCAACCCAACTGCGGATAAGCAGTAGAAGATGGATGGATTGAGATATTGGTAAAATATCTCATGAACCATTGAAGAGGTTTTAACGAAACTGTAAAAATATATTCATTGTATATACTGTACAGTACATCTACAACTGAAAAACCTTTGGCGTTACCGTTTTCATAATGGCTATAGCTACTCAAACTTAGCAAACACAAAAAGGTTTTAATTTACGGTAATCAAATTTCTTAATTTTAGGCTGATTTTTGGCATCTTAATACTTAATACTTGGTCTTAAAAAATGTACTTGAGAGCTAACAGATCTTGGAAGATCTTGCACTATTGTATGAGATGTCATGCATACTACAACACGCTTTGACCAAAACAACCAGAACTCCATCATTTTGTGTTATGATCTTTGTTTGCCTTTCTGACGTAAAATGAAACTTATACTGTACAAGCACTTGTGTATGTGAGTTCATCACATAAAGTAAAAGCCTTTTTAAACACACCCATGCATTGCAGGAAAGTGCTGAAAGATATGTGCATTTCCTCACAACAGGCCCAATTTTGAGCTGATATTTCCTGTTTTTGCAAACAAGAACACCATGCAGATGTGTGGCTACGGCTTACAACCAGCATTGTTTATTTCCTACTGCTTGCTTTACGTCTTCAGAGAAACATGAACAACTACGGAGCAGACAGCCAACAAACAAGTGACCTGCTGTGTCACCTTTCATCAGAGTCCACTTCACCAGACCCTATGTGTCTGGCAGCTGAGGCCAGCCCTTTCTATCAAACTCTGAGGGTGAGCAAACACCAAAACAGGAAGATGCAAAAATGAGGGAGGAAGGGAGGGTGGAGAGGGCTTTCACAGCTGTTGTTCGGCACTGCTTCCCACTGATAGGAGCTTTTGGCTGTACTCCCAGTTCTTTAGGTAAACCATCAAAAAACATGCCTACCTAAAGGTACAAGGTGGTGGAGTGGGGACAAATGGAGGTCATGCTGGTTCATTAACTAAAAAAAAAAGAATGGGGGGAAAAGTCTTGAAATAACAAATATTATGTTGTTGTTGTTTTTTCAAGGAGTGTGCAAAATCAGCAAAAATTGTGATGTGTTCTGGTGGGTTTGTCAAAAACTGCAACGCACAGTCTTATGAAGTCCATCTGTGTCCATGCACAGTTTTAGAATGAGCGCTTTTTAAAAAGATACATCTGTTGTTTGATACCAACATCCTACATACATGTACAGTATACAGTTGACAACAAGGCAGTGGCAATGTTTGTAAAATTATTTAACTTTGCGTTTGCTCTGTACAATTTGCAGACATCTGCAAAACTTGTTAGCCTCTTATCAAGGGATCAAGTTGATAAGAGGGATCTAAGTCTATAATCTGTCCTACTGGATGTCCCGATGTGTTTTTGGAGCCAGGTGCCACAGACTAAGCAGTCCCTGCAGGCCAAGAAGTTCGACAATTACCCTTCCTATAATGACCTTACACACTACAGAAAACACATCCGAACTTAACATTAGCAGCTGTGAAACAAATAAGTGGTAAAACCTGGATGTTATTTATTTGACTTTCAGAGAAGAATATTTTTAAAGAAAATTGATAAGTCTTACAGTAAGACTCCCCTTATAGATGGCTATATTAATTCCTTTATAAGCATTCTTTACATAATTAATAACTGCTTATTATGCATTAATTAAGGGTGACAGAGAGACTTTCTTTCCAAATAGTGAGCCAAATCTGTTCACATATCATCAAGAGTTGCTCTATGAAACATTTCGGACTAAGTTACTACATTGTAAGCACAATAAATAGTTGCAAACCTACTGTAGTTCTTTAGTGTATAATATTGATTCAGTTCAATTCAGTTCATTTATATTGCGCCAAGTCACAACAGAAGTTGTCTCAGGGCATTGATATTGCACATTATCCCTGTATTATAAGTATCTACAACTAATAGTAATAATATATCCTAAAGAAATAGGTTTACAATTGCTTATTGTGCTTATAAGGTAGTAACTTTGTCTGAAATGTTTCATATAACAACTAGATGAAATATATAGGTGAACAAATTTGGCTCATTATTTGGCAAGAAACGGATCAGTTTTGTCTCTCTGTCATTGTTAATTAATAGGCACGTAACGAGATCTCGTTGTACGAGATCTCGCGATATTAAACTCCCGCGATATCTCTCGTTGAGAGGTAACGTTGTCTCGCGAGATGCTAATGCTAGCGCTAGCAGAGCCCCTAGCAAGTCAGCGTCACGGACAGCATGGCTTCGCCGGATGAAGTTGCTATAGAAGACGCCCCAACTACTGATGGAGGGTCCCGGTGCCGCCCGCAGACGCCTCTACATTGATGGAGGGTCCCGGCGCTGCCGACGCTGCCCCGAATGTAAAGACACGCGTGTAAACACCGGTGTGACCGGTGTTGCCAGATAGAGTCCCACCCACCCAAAGCACTCTTTACCCGCAAAAGTCAGAAGGAAAATCGCGGTGAACCGCCCAATCTGGCAACACTGGTGAGTGACGGCTGCAGATTCAGCGCTGATGCGGATATTTATGTTCAATTTTTGGAAAGTCCTGCGTGAATATCTATTTTTTTTAACAAAGTTGAACGTTCTAAGGTCTAAGGAGATTCAATCAGTAAAATGAAGACATCAGTTGGGTTTGTAATACATGTTAAAACAGAATAAAAGCCTTTTTGCGGCATAAAACCGATCTTTGAAGTTTTCTTGAACTAATGTTAAAATCTCGTCTCGTTCTCGCGAGATCTGTGATTTTCTCGTCTCGTCTTGTGAGTTTTGTGTATCGTTACACCCCTATTATTAATGCATAATAAACAATTATTAATGATTTATAAAATGTTTATAGAGGAATTAATAATATATGTATAAACTATTTATTAGCCATCTATAAAGGGAGCCTTACTTTAAAGTGGTACCGAAAAATGTTGTGATATCGGTGCATAATTCCTTTGAAATTTACAACATTTTCCCTTAAGAAAGATCTATTGTTTTGTTTGGGCCCAAACTTTGGAACAACCTGCACCCCAACATTAGACAGGCCACTTCACTTCCTGTTTTTAAATCTCTGCTACAACACACATCTGTTTTCTCTGGCTTTTCACACGGTGTGATTCCATTTAGTATTTTATTGTTCTGTGTTTTTGTTTTTCTTTTGATGCTTTTAGTAAAAATTTTCAGTACTACCATTGTTTTTATTTTCAATTAAATTACTCTTATTGGTTTTTATTGTGAAGCACTTTGGTAACAGCTGCTGCTTTAAAGGTGCTTTACAAATAACGTTGACTTGACTTTTAAAATAGAGTTATGGCAAAAACTTCTGAGCAGCTAATATTTTACCTGTCATAGCTATCTCTGTTAAAAAAAATTCAATTTAGAGAACTACAGCTTATTTCTGATTAGCAAACTAGTCTGAGAGTGATACTGGCTTCAGACAAGTGAAAAAAAAAACTTATAGTGAATAACACCAAAGCTACTTTTAACCCCTGACAGTTTTTCAGTTCACATTCATTCCTGCCAGAAGAAACCCAACTGCATGGAAGTGCTACAGCAAACTGCTGCTGCCACCACTACTTGTGCTTGCAAACAACTACAGAACTGACAGCAATAAAAACATTTATAAACCAGTGTCAGCATAAAATGACTTTTTTAATAGATTTGTTTTAAGATGACAACAAGACTCGGGCTTTAGCCCCACTCAGACAAGCCCTGTCAGAATGAAACTGTTTCTTCTGAGTCTGTTCAAAATCTGTCTACAACAGGTAAGATATTAACTGTTCATAACCATTTCACAAAAAGACCTGAATTATTGTTTTAGCACAAGATTCCCTAAAGACCCAGTCACAGCTGTCCGCTATCTTTAATGTCAACCTGATTTGTGCTACAGGATCTATTTCAGTTTACAAAGTACAAATGTATTTCAGTAAAATGTAAATGCAGCTTAAGATCCTAATGTGAGAGGAAAATAAAAAAAGATCTCCCAAAAGGTGTTGCCCCAAGAGAGGTGCTTAGAGCTACTTATTTTCTTAGTGAGCAGACTTATTGTTGTTGCAAGAAAAACACCCACAGGACAAGTACTGCCTTGTCTGAGTCTAATATCTCCTTGAGAAAACATTAGAATTTGAATATTAATAGTGTCTGGCTTGTCTCTCAGATATGTGCAGTTTTCTTTTTTAAATGTATATTCTTCAACTTCTGGCAACAACTTAAAATAAAAAAATGTTATTGTTGTGGGGGGTTTTTTCTTCTCAGTTTCTCATTGATGTGAACTAATGTACAGTACCGGTACTCTTCCCTCAAAATGACGGAAATAGGTATTTGAGCAAAATGAGAGCAAGAAACACACCAAAAAGCAAAACAAACAAAATGAACATCAATAAGTTCATCCAAAATCTCTCCTGACTTTATTCTGTAAGAATAAAATTAAAAATAAAATGAAAGGAAAGGCTCTTTTGTCCCCACTTCTCTTTGTGTTCTTCATGTTTGTTTTGTAACCCCCCTGTTAAAAATAGAACCACCTCGGCAACACTTAGCCATTGAAGTGCACCTACAGATCATTCACGGCTGGAGGGTCAGAACATTTACCCGTGGGTCGTCCTGATCTCCTCACTCGTGCAGGGGTTGTAAACTGAAAGGGAGGCAGTGAGACTTTTATTTTTTTCACGTTCTGTTGTCTTTTATTTCATGTTATATCAAACCTACTACAGTATATATACTGATGCAACGACAGACCACCGAGCTACAGCCCTCTGTGTGGAGCAGAGAGCTGCAACCTTTACGATCAAAAGAGCCATTTCTGCCCTTTTGTTCACTAAATTAAACGTGTCAAGAGCCGCAATACTGTACCTGCTACAACTGTCATTATCAACTGGTGGCCCGTGGGCCATTTTAAGTTTTTCAGAGGGGGCTTTTCTGGCCAGTAGGTGTGAAATTATATTTCTAAAAACATCTAATGATTGTAAACATTTATTGATATTTTTACTTTTTGAGACAAATCGGATTCCATCCATCTTCCATTCATTCGTCCAGTGTCTTGTACGGTCTTGTATTTTGCAAAAAAAAAAAAAAAAAACAGTGAACTGTGCAGACAAATGTGCTTTTTATAAAATTGTGGAGTACCTTATTTTTTGGACTATAAGGCGCACTTAAAAACCTTTAATTTTCTCAAAATTTGACAGTGAGCCTTATAATCCAGTGAGTCTTCTGTATTAATTCTGGCTGTGCTTACTGACCTCAAACCGATTTTATGTGGTTATTATGAATGAGCTGGATAAAGTTTGACTCATCTGACTGTTTTGTTTTGATAATGCGCCTTATAATCTGGTGCGCCTTATGTATGAGAACAGACCCCATCATTGATATTGAGCCTTATCCGGTGCACTTTATAGTCCAAAAATATGGTAATTGAGTATCCTACATGTACGTTGAAGAATAAAGCATACATGTAAAGTTAAAGTGAGTATAATTTACTTTGTGTATTAGTACTAGTATCCACATATTTGCAAAGGAGTTGACAGGAAAACTGTTAAACTAGTGATTTTTTGCGGATACAACAGCCTATAAAATTCAGTTTTATGTCAGTTTTGGTCAAAGCTTGAAAGAGCCGCTGTAGAGGGACCAAAGAGCCACATGTGGCTCCGGAGCCGCAGGTTGCAGACCCTTGATCTAGGGGCACCCAGAGGAGCAGATGGTGTGGGTTAAGGGCCTTGATCAAGGGCCCAGAGTAGGGAAAATTAGGGTGGAGGCAGGTGTGGGTACATCACCTATCCCACCCACATTCAACCCCTGCTCCACCATTCACTATATATACTGTATCATTCTGATTCCTTTTGTGTACCAAACTGATTAACAAGTTGCATATCTGAGAAAACTGTTTAATTGTCTGCTGAAACTTGCTTTTATAAAATAAATCTATTTGCTATTGCTCAGTTTAAATACTTTGTTTTAATTTCATCTGCTGAACCTTTAGGTTACTTTCTACAGACTGAGATGAACAGCAGTTTTCTTCTCTGCACTTTGAGCATTTGAGATTTTTTTTAATCAACTCTAAGAAAAAAAGACTGTTTTCTAACAGACTCCTCTGTGTGTGTTGTTCCCTCCCACACCCTGATCTGTATGGGGGGGTGCAGAACAGCCACACTTAGATGAAGGTAAACAAGCCTGAGGATGATGGATCAGAGTACACCTAAAGGTCGGGGCAACTTCAAGTGTGTTTGTGGAAAACTGGACAGATGAAAACAATGGAGATGGTGCAGGAGAGGGAGGGAAATGACTTCTGCACCAGATGATTATGATTTACTGTTCATGTTTTGTAAATGACTTTAGTTGCGTGAGAAAAATGACTGCACACGTCTGTGGAAAGAGACAACATGGCTTCAGTTTTTCATGATTTTACTCGTGAATTTGTGGCTGCAAAACATTATTTCTGTTCTTTGAAGTCCTTTAGAAGTGACAATTCTGAAGTGGGATTCTGTGGAAAGGTTACGAATAATAAAGATCTTACCTGCTGGAGATAGCTCTTTGAACAATCTCAGTTTGGAGAAATAAGTTTAATTCTGACCAGACTGACACGTTTATGACTACTACAAGCTAGGCTTACACCAAAGTATATTTCTGCGGACTTAAAACTCCAATATCAAAATGTGTAGGTAGTTTAAGCAAACTCCATTTGATCCGTCATTTCTATTACATATATAACTGTAGCACTTCTGATGCAGCCTGTCTGGCAGGAATATAATATTTATGCTGATTTAACAGTACAACAGCAAAACTGACAGCAGTCTAAAGCTTCATAAGATAATGTGAACCACGTTTTGGAGGTGAGAGTTGACTTAAAACAGCAATTCACTATAACCGTGCTAGATGTAGCTGCCATCAGTGGCAGTTATAAAATTTAAGACAATTTCATAAATTTTAAGTTAAAAAAAATGCATTTTTTAAATAAAAATGGGCTACTTAATCAATGTAATTGTTTATTTATATTTGTATTTTTTTATGTGTAAAAGGCTTGCTTAATATTTCCATAACATAATCCAATGTTTTTGTGTTATTGAGGTCTGGGCAGTGTTTTTGTTGCACACTACTTTGATCAAACACTTTGGTGCTTAGTTGAAGACGTGAAGATATCTACAGTGATGCGATTTAAAATTACAATCCTGTTCCTGTTTTTAGTATTCTGCATCGCTTTACATTGTAGCTGTTTTTGTTTCTTTTTTAATATCACTTTCTTTCATTTATTTTTCCCAATATGCTTTCTTTTATGATTGTCTACTGTCGTCATCATTCTTTGTTAAAAGCAGGTCTCTCTTGTAAACGAGTCCTCGAGGCTCAATGAGACTAACCTGTATAAATAAAGATGGAATGAACAATGAAGAACATCATATAAACAGATGTGTCTGTTCCTAATGTAACTGAGTTAAAACATACTATTTTCACATTGTTCACATACTAATTTGTTGTTTATGTTCCTGCCAAGTTTATTTGTGTCACTAAATACTTTTATAATGTGCCAGCAGAGGTTAGAGAAGGTGAGCTTGTGATTGGAAGGGCGCCAGTTCAACCTCAAGAACTGACAACATTAAAATGTGGGTGGGAAAGGTGAAACACCCACACCTGTCTCCACCCTCATTTGCCCCACTCTGGGCCCTTGAGCAAGGCCCTTAACCTGTGATTGCATTAGGAAGGGCATCCAGTATTTTTTCATTCAACCTTTATTTAGTCAGGTTAATCTCATTGAGCCTCGAGGACTCATTTACAAGAGAGACCTGTCTACAAACTAAAGAATGATGACAACAACAACAGTAGATTTTCCATGAACAATCAACAATAGACAAACATAAGAGAGAAATGAAGATTTCTTTTAAATAAATATGTAATTGTATGTATTATATGTACTATTATATATTATGTATTTTTTATAAATATGTAATTATAAGTATTATATGTATTATGTATGTATTATATGTATTATATGTTATTGCTTTTACTGTATATGTATAAAAACAATTGCCAAGTCTTTGAGTGAGTTGGTTCTTTGTGGTGATCCCTGAGGAGCAGCCGAAAGAAGAAGAAAAAATGTGTATGTGTGTGTGTGTGTGTTCTTATTTGTTTGTTTATTCATGATAATGCATGGTAAAATGTTATTTAATGTTATTACATGCAGTTCTTATGGCCTGGTTTATGGCATCAATGTGAAGGACACCTTACAAACTAGCTCTTAGCTGCTCGATCTGATCAAAATTAACCAGTATTTCTTCAAACTAAGGTTGCTATCAACAATAAATATTAATTTATTGTCATCTATCCACAGAACTTCACTTAGGAAGATCCGAACAATTATTTGTCAATATTGTTTTTACATTATTTTTCATTAGTTTCTAAAAACTACTGAAGAGTTCTCTTGAGAAGTTTAGCTTGACCTTTTGCTGAACACGGAGCTGTGGTTTTGTAAACTGAATAGTGGGTGTCGACACCTCTCTTACTGTTTAAATCGAGTTGTTCCACAACAGAAGACGCACTCCTACTGTCACAAGAAAAACACTTGGTTCTAACCAACTTGGACAGCGTTTGCTCAAAGTAATGAAAGGCTACAACCTTAAGTGTTACATAAATTACCCTCTCTCATCCCTGCAGAAGCTACACTTCCCGTTACGTGACACCTCGTATTCAGGCTGGTAATAAATAGAGCTTTGTGTGCGCTGAAGGCCTCCTGAAACTTGCGTCGGGGATGTGGGTGGCAGCCTGGATGGAATCTGTGTCAGTGGAAGAGAGGTGTAAAGGAGATGCAATCGTTTCTGTTTTGCCTAATCCCATACAGATCCAATACAGTATACAAAATGCAACTATGAGTCTGAGTCCTTCATTTTCATGACACCAGATTGGAAAGAATGCAGAAAAAGGGGGTCATTAAATATCATTGGTTCTGATTGTGGCTGCATGGTGGCACAGTTGGAAGAGCTGTTGCCTCTCAGCGAGAAGGTCGCCAGATCAAATCCCAGTCTGGGGTTTTTCTGGGTGGAGTTTGCATGTTCTCTCCGTGCATGAGTGGGTTTTCCTCCAGTTTCCTCCCACAGACCAAAAACATGGATGCTAGGCTGATTGGTAACTCTAAATTGTCCCTAGGTGTGAGTTAGAAAATTAATACAGGTGGTCCCCGACTTACGACTACATCGACATACGAGGTTCCGACTTTACGAGGTTATCATATTTAATAAAAATATGAAGAAAAAATTGTTTTTTTTTTTGTTTAAATGTTCTTAAATTCATGTGTACAGCACTCTGTTGCAGCTGTGGTTGTTTTAAAGGCTTTATAAATAATAATTATTATAAAAATTATAATTTTTAATCATAATTGCGCAGCTTCCGGCCGTTTCCGGAAATGCCGCCGGTGTCCTCCATTTTACGTTTAGTTACAGTCTCGGCTCCTGCCAGCTGGCTGTGGAGGACCGTGTGTCCGATCAGGGTTGCCTCATACTGATAAATTAGCTGGAAACGCTCAGTGAACTCTGTGGACGTCTCAGGCAGCCACGGATTGCTCCGCGATCGCTCCCACTACGCCACCCGACATGCTAACGAGCGCAGCTAACCCGGAGCTAACGCAGGCGGGGACACCAAGCCGACATGCCGTGGAGGGGCCATCTGCAGCCGGGAGCTCGCCTCAATGTCCGCCTGGCAGCCTAAGATGTCGGGGGACACCGAGCTAACGCGGAGAAACAGCGAGCGCCGACACCCTTTTGGATGAACTAACAGGCTAACGAGCACAGCTAACGTGGAGCTAACAAGCACAGCTAACGTGGAGCAAACAACAGCTAACAAGTGCAGCTAACGAGTGCAGCTAACGAGCGGAGCTAACGTGGGCGGAGACACCAAGCTGACATGCCGCGTGGAGGGGCCATCTGCGGTCGGGAGCTCGCCTCAATGTCCGCCTGGCAGCCTAAGATGTCGGGGGACACCGAGCTGACGCAGAGAAACAGTGAGCGCCGACACCCTTTGGATGAACTAACAGGCTAACGAGCGCAGCTAACGTGGAGCTAACAATAGCTAACAAGTGCAGCTAACGCAGACAGCTCGTTTGGATGGATGGACGAACACCGCGGAGAAACGGCTTTCGGTAAGTTATTAAACTCTTTTTCTGGCTCCAAATGTATGAAGTTAGCATACTAACAGTCCTTCCTGTAAACAGTTTGGACACGTGAAGCAGCAGGAAGCTACAGAGCTCGGACGTGCATCGAACTAACATGCTAACAGACGGAGGAAGAATTGACCAGCTCCCAGTAAGAAATGAACTCTTTTTTTTCCCCTTCATTATGGCTCCAAATGTACTGTATGTGTTTTTTGATAATTATGTAGGGTACTGTGTTAGGATAGGCAAAGTGCTTGCTAACTGTACAGTACCGTACATGTACATGTATATGGGGCGGCCAGTGGCGGCCAGTGTGTATGTGTTTTTCGACTTACGCGACTTAGGAACGGAACTCGTTCGTAAGTAGGGGACTACCTGTATATAGAAGCATACAATGACAAAATTAGTTATCTGCATTTAACCCGTCCCATGTGTGATACATCCAGGTGGAGCAATGGGCAGCTATGTAGGTGCTCAGGGCACAATAGACTATATGCCACGGACTTCCGTTCCAGCATTTCCGCCGTCATTACACAGACGGCACACTTCCGGTTAGCAGGAAAGACACGAACATAAATGACTAAATACAATTAATAAAACATCTGCATACACACCAATAATAACTCTATACACATATAAATCCATATAAAATTATGGCGACGTTCCCCCTACGGATAGCCGCGATAAATTTTCGCCCAAACCCCCCCTCGGAACAGCCGTACCCACCGGTGGGCGGACACAACGGAACTCACTTGTAGTGCCAGTAGCGCGCAGCCGCTTCCCGTTTCGGGTCGTTGTCATGGTCTGCTACTAGGAGCTAACGCTAACAACAACGGCAGTGGATGGGAACCGGAAGTGGCAGATGTGGGTTGCATTTTACTGGAAGTATGTCACGACCCCCCGTGGCATATAGTCTATTGGGGATTGGGTGTCTTGCTCAAGGACACCACAGCATGTGGACATGGCGGGGTGTTGAACCTGCGACTTTCTGGCCCCAGGTTGGCTGTCCTACCTCTACACCATCTCAGTCCCCATATTGAATTCCTCCCCATTGGGGAATTAAACCACAGCCTTGCACGTGACTGACATGGATACTCACCACTATACTAACAAAGAGTGCACTAGCATTACATTAGCATAACATTTCTGCAATTAACGTTAATTAAAAGTATATAAAATAGTGTTTTCATGAACCACTACAAAACCTTTTTTGGGGGGTGGGGTTTGTTTTTAAACAGCTGCAATCTACTTTGGCCTCGTCCTCCCTCAGACTCTCTTTTAGCTTGTCAGTCAAATCAAAATCAAACTATTTTCGCTCGAAACTGAGATAGATCAAAAAGCTATCTACAACAGGTAAGATATTGCCTGTTCATGACCTCCCTACAGAACCCTAGCTCGTAAGATTATAAATATCTGTAGCAGTAACTGGTTATGATATTACAGCACATGATCCGAAGCTAAATTATACTTTGTGTGCAATAATAAAAACTTGTTTTTTAAGCATCTAAACTATAATATGTTGAGTAAAAAGTCTTGACAGGGCACCACGATGTGTTATAATATCTCAGCTTACTGTAGGTCATTATGCTTTGCTGACTTTCAAAACTATGAATCAAACAACCATGATTATTCATGTCATTCTTCAAAGGTCCTTGAGAGGATCTTGATGCAGCAGTGATTCAACCTTTCATATTAATTCAAGCTTGGCTAAGATCGGACCATCTGGGCCCTTGTATTTCATGATTAATGCCAAAGTGTTGATTCATATTTACAACTCAGCTTTAATAAACAAGGATTTTGGAGCTAAATGGCTCATACAAATGCTCGGGATGAACTCATTTGTAGTATCAAATTTGTGTCCTTGCTAATAAAGCCAGCACATAATTGCTCACTACAATCGTCTGCCGGATTGCACAAATATTGGGATTTTATGATTAACATAATGTGCTTCATCCACAGAGGAAATAATCCAACAACTCTAAGACGCCTTCAGACATATGTACATAAGATTCTTTACTGAGTCCAAATTAACTTACCACTGGTGCAGAGTGATTAACACTGACGGAAAAAGAAATAATTACTGCTCCTCGTTGTGCAGATTAGACGTTAACAAACTTTTCCCTTATAAAAGAATGTGTTTATACAAGACATGATGGTTTGGCAAATAAAATGAACTTTGTAATCCTTCTGTTGCTAACATATTCTTCATCTCTTTCAATGTCATATAGCTGTCGGTGCAAACTTCCCAAGGGAAAGCACTGAAGCTGCTGAGAGTTGGAGCAGCACAAACGCACCACCCAACAGTGACCTCTACAGGAACAACGAAGGCATCATCTGAGCAGGGATGCATGCTCTGAAAATTTGTTGGAAGCCTTTGAATCAAACAGAACAAGTGTCCAATATATTTAATCAGCTAATTCTCTACCACAAATAGTTATATATACGCTTCTTGCTAATAAATAAGGTGAGTTTTTATGTTATTTTAAAACTGCAACTGTCACTTTCAGTCTAAAGAGATAATTATTAAACTTCAATATTAATAATGTACCACAAGATCCACA
>JBBPBX010085254.1:0-15128 GCA_038048925.1 Garcialebias charrua
TGACAATTGGGACCAAGCTTTGACTCAAAAAAAAAAATTACTTTATGGAAAGAAGATCAGTTCTTCCAAATCCGAGGCCATGGTCTTGAGCCGGAAAAGGGTAGAGTGCCTTCTCAACAAAACAAGCGTAAGAAGCACAATAAAATCATGACATAAAAGCCGAGGTGAATAAAAGTGTTTTTAGTTGCTTTTTAAAAACCTCCACAGAGTCAGCAAAACGAAGCTGCAAGGCAAAATGTTCCACAGCCTTGGTGCAACTGACTGAAAGGCCCTGTCCCCTTTAGGGAGTGAGTGAGCTAGAACCATGTGTTCTCGCTTGGGCCCTGAGATCATATCATTTGTTTGTTTTTTATTGATTCCAAGACCTTTTCTTATTTACATGTTTATAACTGCCTGTTAATATTTTATACTACTCAGTTAATAAACTTTCTTAATAAGCTTCAGTGTTTGTTGTGATTTATTCTCTATGCCACAGGAAGTCCTTCCTCCCTGTGGTTATCAAAATTTTAAACTCCTCCCCTTTCTACACATAGAACAATGCAATTATTCCTGCACAACAATAAATACGTGAATTTTTCTGTATGCACCTGACCTGTTTTAGACCTTAATTGTTGACATTTTGTACCTCTGTTAATTTTTTGATTCCTTGTGCATGTTCATACCCATTTCATACCCATCTCTTCACCACATACCGGTACTCATGTTCGGGCTGCTGTTGCTATGTTGTATTGTTTTACATTATTAGTGTTTAGTGTATTTTTGCTTTTTTAGATCATTCTACAGTATACTGTTTCTTTTTACACTTTATATTTTTGCTATTGTTGGGTGTACATGAGACCCTGGGTAAATAATTTTGTTCCACCTCATGTACCACATGTGATGTGAATGACAATAACATTGACTTTAACTTGAACTTGATGTTCCTTTGTATTGAAAATCTGGCACTACAATTTCCTGCGGGATCAACAAAGTTCTTATCTTATTTTATCTACTTTTACTCTCATCATTTATTGCTTCATATTTACTGTGTTAGCCACTCTGATATCTCACAACAAGCTAACCTGCATATCCTGAAAACATAAAAAGGCAAAAACACACAAAAACCCAAATTGTGACAAGAAGAGGTGGCTGTGGAAAGAGCTGTTTGATCCCTGCTCAAACTGATTCCCTGTTACCCGACTCCAGAACACATGGAAAAGGATGGATGAATGGGTGAAACATCAATGGACTTGATAACGACTGTATTGTACTGTATATGTCTTTGCCATATTTCTGGGAACGGTAGAATCTTGTTTCTAAGTAAAAAGAACGGAAAAACAGATTTCTCATCCACTTTAAATATGAAGGGGTGCTTTTTGCACTATTGAACAGGCACCATGAAAAATCAGAAAGGTCCTCACTGTAGTCCAAACAGCACTAATAATCCCAAAATGATACTGATACCATTCTTTCATTCATTGTCTTTTCCCATTTTTTGTGTATGGGTTGTGGGGTACTGGTGCTTATTTCCAAGAGCCATTGGGCAAAAGTCACATTACACCTTAGATCGGTTGCCAGTCCACATAGAGATAAACAACTATTAACTTTTTTTTGCTAAGAACTACTGGTAGTTTCAGTTTAGGTCTGGTCAACACAGAAGCACAGTCTTTCCAAAACAATGTTTTACTCATAAACACGGCAGTATTTCTAGAAATGTTTTCATCAACACCGAAACACAGAAAAAGACAAAACTATAGCAGCCTGTATCTGGTTCTTAAATGCTGCCACAAAATACAACAAAGACAGTAATCCTGACTTGGAGCGAACACTCCATACTTTATGCTGGTGAAGATTCTCAGTCGTCCAGGACATGATAAAATCAAAAAGGTGTTCAATACAAGATCAACTGGGCTCCATACTTTAGACCAGAGCTATTCAACTGGGAGCCTGGGAGCCAGATCAGGCCCCTGAATTAACTCAGTTTGGCCCACCAAATGGGTTCACTTTTAAAGAAAACTAGATATTAAACCATAAAAAAATTACTTAACGACAATAGCTGCTGGATATCCAGCCCCTGAGCTCTTGGCTTTCAATAACTGTGGCCCCTGAGCAATTTAGTTGAATAACCCTGCTTTAGACCTAAAAAGAAAAATACCACAACAATAAACACAAAAGCAAAAGTTGAATCATTTTGTAGATTGATTACAAAGTGGAGTTTTTTTTTTGTGTCACATTAAACTAGTATTGAGCGTAAGTAGTTTTTGTCCAACTAACATTATGAACCATTTTGTGAAAACTTGTGCTTTTTGTGTTTTTCCTTTAGAAGATTGTGTTTATGTTCTTGTGTTTCTTGCCTTCCACTGTGGTTTTTCCACCATGTTTCCAGCTCCTGTCATGCTCACCTGTTCCTCATGGCCTTTCCCCAGGTGTCTGTCATTATGTCTCGTTAGTGTCCCTTTAAGTTCGGTGTCGGTGTTTCGTGGTTGTCGATGTATTGTGTTTTCCACAGCCGTTGCTCTGTTTCCTCCATGTCTCCCTGATCCATTGTTAGTCGTAAGTTTTTGATGCCATGTCAGCCATTTGTTTCATTAAATCAATTATAATTATTTAATTTATCTTAAAGAGGAACTAAACTCCAAATTAACTTTTTTTAGCTGATAAACTCCCTAGAATGTGTCTAAAATGTTGTATAGCATTATGTCTGTGTTAATCTTCACATATTTGTGCGTATTAGTTTAAATTGTCAATATTTGGTCTAAAAATGTGTTTACGGTAATCCTATGGGTTGAACAGAGGAATTGAACCTTAATTTTCTTATTGGTCTAGGATTCTCACTGTGACATGTTTTGTACACTCTGACATCACAAAAGTGGTTCAAGCAGAGCCAATCCCCTGCAGAAATTAGAAGGTCCTCGCTGCAGTTCATACCTTATATGGAAGTGGTACATTGCACTCCGGAACAGCTCTGTAGCAAAGCATATTATAGTTTTCGGAATGGCACTAGTTATTTGTATATTTTAACCTATGTATTGTATGAATGTTTTCCACTTCATCAAAACTATTTGGTTTTATTTGTTTTCTTATTGTGCGATGGACGAGCAACGTATGAATGCCAAGATGGGGCAATGGTGTAGGAGCGGGTTTGGGTCCGACAGCCCCAGGTTTGATCCCCGGTCATGGCATACCGTGTAGTATTATTTTCATTTTTTTTCCTAAAGCCTTTTGTTTTGGATAGATCGGGTGAGAATAGATAAATACATCTACATAATTATTCTTTGTTGTTGCTTGCTGTAAGTTGTTTGCTGGAGTTTTAGTTTGTTGCTAGAGGGGGCGTGAACGCAGCTCAACCACCCACCTCCTCCCCTCCTTGTCTCTCGACACTCCCATTTTCATGAGGGTTCTTGAATCTGGTCTGGGGGCGAAGCTACCGTTTCACAGTGGGTTGAGTACCTCTTTAAAGTTCCTCATGTCTGTGTGCAACCTGGGTTCAGCGCAACAGAAGAACATGATACGTTTCAGGCAGAGTATTGTTAAATTGGCTCAAAGTATATTATGTATACGCAAGTGTTGTTGTTTTTGAAATTGTTCACATTTCTCACATTATTGGTGTAATACTAGTTTGTGCAGTGTTTTTTCTAGGTATTGTTGACATTTACTCATCAGCCTTTTCTGTTCATTGAAGTAATATTGTATTTGAAGATCTTGCTGCAGTTGAGCAATTGGCATCTGCAACACAAGCACAAGAAAGTCATTATCTGAGTCAAAGGTTAGGTTAGTCATAAGACTGCATTATGGTTATTCTTAAAACATTATGTTTATTGTGTCCAGATGAGAACCCGTTGACGTTTAAAAAGTATCCCTCTGGAAAATGGCATTCTGAAACCTGGAAAAATAAAAACAGGAGCTCCTACAACACAGATTCAATGTACATGCAAGAATAAACTATAAAAATGTATATTTTTAATACAAAGTAAATGCACAAAACGCTGTTCCCATGTGGACAAGATCATGGAGTTATGCTGATTTGGATATGTGAAATAAAACTGGAGAACTCAAAGAAAACCCATATATGCATGGATAGAACATTTCTCCCCACACTCTTTGTTTTGTTCTGGCCATGCACAGAACTTTCCATCCATCCATCCATCCATCCATCCATCCATCCATCATCTTTTACCTACTTATTTTTCAGGTCACAGGTGTTTAATGTAATATGGATATAATAAGGGTACTATGGTAATATGGATAGGGTGCCCATATCCAACAGTCACTTCGAGAGGCGAGAGACACCATGGACAGGTCTTCTGTCCATTACAGAAACACATAGAGACAAACAAGATAAACAGCCATTCACTCTTTCACTCACATCTTGGGACAATTCAGAGTTACCAATCAGACTAACATGCATGTTTTTGGTCTGTGGGAGGAAAACAGATTACATGGAGAAAACCCATGCATGCACGGAGAGAACAAGCAAACTCCACCCAGAATAGCCCCCGGCCAGGATTTGATCCTGCAACCTTCTTGCTAAGAGGTGGCAACTCAACCAACTGTGCTGCCCGCACAGACCTTTTTAAAACCAGAATGATTAATATAAATTATATAATTAGAATTGATCAATATGCTGGTGCTTCCTGACCTAAAATCTACTTTTCTTTCTTTGCTTACTGACATTCATCACTCTTTGACTGTGGGGGAACTCAAACATCACAATCAACAGCTCCTGCCTCTGAGTAGTGGCATTTTTGGAGATCTATGAGGGTATTTATGAGAAGCTTGAAAAGGGCATTCAGCAGATTTATGGGTGACAGGGCTAAATGATTTTGTGCATGCACATTTGAGATGGTTGCACTCCTCCACACCTCACCGTATCAATGGGCCCTCAAAAGTGGAAATTGACAGGGACAAGAGTGAGGAGAGGGCCGGGCGTTTAAACGAATAAGTATAAAGGTCACGTCAAGCTATTTCCATAAAAAGTTCATTAACTTTTATTTGTTCAAAAAACATGTCCACATAATTAAAATAACAGAGATTGAGCTAATGAAATTACAATAAACCGTGGTGGAGTGGAACCAAGAAATAATAATGCAGAGCTTACACGTATCTGAGACTTAATTGCACGTTATTGGCAGGTGACCTTTGAAGGAGATTGGTGTAGGTCCCCAGGTGTGTTCAGGGAGGTGTGGGTTTCCTTAGTCCCCTTACTTGTGTGTGTTACCTTTGTGTTCACTGAATATTTAAACCCACAAGATTTACTTATGCGTGAGTGTGACAGGGTGATACAGTACCCGAAAGGTCTTATTGCTTCTTCGACTTTCATTTATTGGGCCTATTATTACCTGCCAGTAAGGAAGCGAAACAATAATGTTTTTGACAAATGGCAAGATGTCAAAATGGTTTTCCCTACACCTTGTTCTATAAAAATTAGATATGGCGAGTCTACATATATAATTTATTAGTAGGCATAAGAGTGAGGTTGGAGTCACTTGTTCCTGGCTCACATAGGGCACAGATATTGTTCCAACACATCCCTGGCACTATTATGCTAACAAAGATGAAGGCAATGAAGATTTCCATTGCAGTCAAAAAGGCTTCATGAGCTGTTTTCAATAATAAAATATATTTGTTTTTCCACCTGAGGACACAGAATTAATTGGTGAAATGTGCAAGATGCAATGTTCTGAGGAAGTTCTATTTTTCCAGACCTTTAGGCCCTGTTTACACGGCGCGTATTTTGAGTGGAACCGCTACTTTCTCTTTGCGTCTTTGCTTATCGTTGACACGATTTCACTGGCCCCACTCTTTGCATCCGATACTTTTCTGATGTACCTCTCAAGGTGGAACTTTTTCGCTGACCCCCGTTGATAATGTAAACATCTCCTGCTGCTCTTTTGTTTGAGCCTCAAGCGCGTAGCACACACGCGCGGACAGTCAGGGGCAGGCGGACATTTCACGTGTCACGCTGCAAAATATGTGCTAATTATAAGAGTTTAACAATAATAATAATAATAAACAGTATTTATTTAGCGTGGGAGATATCTAAATTTATCTGAGCTATCTATCTGGACTCGTTACGTTTTTTAAACAATGCGTAACGTGCTGTGAAAATAAAGACACCAGGTTTATTTTTTATTTATTTATTCAACACCACAAACTGTATGTCACACAAACACTGAGAATTAAATTGAACTCTATTAAAATACGTTAACTGAACTGTTAACTGCGTTAATGAACTGGACTCTTGCTGTGTTTTCATCTGGACCCAATCAGAACCAGTCCGCCTGACGACAGCTTCCACCTTCCACCTGGCAGAAAAAATAAATAAATAAAATAAAAACTCTGTTGTTGTATGATCAAAGTAAACACAGGCAAACATTATATTAAGAATGTTGATTTACCTGCTGTGTTTATCACGGACTAAAGTCCGACATATACATATATCATCCTCATGGACTCGGTTCAGGTCCACTCAGCAACTGGTGTGCAGCTTGTTAGATTAAGAGAGTCCCGCTTGGTGTCAAATCTGTCGACTATTATCCAAATCCAGCTTTAACTTGTTGTTAAGTTGTTGTTAGCTCAACGCTTTAGCACAACAGAAAGCAGCAGTCTTTCAGCTGAGTGACGCAGCACGCATGCGCAGTGGGTGAAGGTGAGGGGGACATGAGGGAGGGGGGAGATTCGAGCAGATCTGTGTCAACGCAAAACTTTTCACCTATTAACACGCCCAAAACATCCGTTTCCCCCCCACAGTGTCCGTGTAAACAGGGCCTTAGGTGGACACAGTTAGATGTTGGTGCTCTGGAACTGAAAGCAGGTGAGTACATTTTAATGTGTGTAAGTTCCCAGTGAGGATTGTGAAATATATATCACTTTTCAAGGCTCTCAGTTCAAAGTAGTGTCCAGTATATATACTTGGGTTTTATTATTGATGATGCTCCAGCTTTTGTTCCAACAGCTGGTGAAAAAGTTTATGACACAGTTGGGTTTTTACTTTAGAATTAGATCATGCTTATCTTTTGAGGCTAGAAAATGTCTTGTTGCAGGCACTTTTTTTGTCTATCCTAGACTATGGAAGCCATTACTGTAGTGTCACACGTTTTTGAATAAAATAGATGTCATTCCTGCATTCTGGTGTATTTTAACAGGCTGTTAAACAGTTATGTTCATCCATCCATCCATTCTCTTCTGCTTATCCGGGGTTGGGTCGCAGGGTTAGCAGCCTAAGTAAGGAGGCCCAGACTTCCCTCTCCCCAGCATATTGGGCCAGCTCCTCCGGGGGAATCCCAAGGCGTTCTCAGGCCAGCCGAGAGACATAGTCCCTCCAGCGTGTCCTGGGTCTTCCTCTGGGTCTCCTCCCGGTGGGACATGCCCGGAACACCTCACCAGGGAGGCGTCCAGGAGGCATCCTAACCAGATGCCCGAGCCACCTCAACTGGCTCCTCTCGATGTGGAGAAGCAGCGGCTCTACTCCGAGTCCCTCCCGGATGACTGAGCTTCTCACCCTATCTCTAATGGTGTGTTCACACAGAGCAGCGTTTTTACCTCCAAAACGCTCCTCACGCACGGAAGTGGACGCGCTGCCCCCTGGTGTCCAAACTGTAGTGTTGCGGCGGCTTCGTGACAGCGGCGTCATGGGGGCGGGGTGTGGGAGGAGCGTCGTGATTCTCTTTCCGGTCTGATGTGTTGTTGTTGTTGTCGTCGTCTGTTCTCAAAATGGCGGATGATGTGGAGGCAGCTTTATGCTTGCTAGTGGCACGCCGAAGACGTGCAAGGCGCCGTGTCTGGGTTCACGAAACTATTCAGAGGCGTTCTGAATTCGGGGAGTTTCACCATTTAATCCAGGAGCTGCGCATGGACGAGGAGCGCTTTGCGGTACTTCCGTCTCAACCGTGCCCAGTTTGACGACCTGCTGTCTTGTGTTGGTGCCCGCATCACCTACCAGGACAACTACAGGCGCGCAATCCCAGCTGAAGAACGCTTGGCCATCTGTCTCCGGTTGGTTGTTTGCAACAACAGATAAATATAGCGCGAATATCTGTCTCTCTTTCTGTCATATAATATATATATATATTATATATATATAAATACATATTCTTCTTTTCTATTTTGGGACAACAGATAAAAAGTGCCAATGTCTGTCTGTGTGTCTGTCTGTGTGTCTGTGTCACATATATATATATATACACCGGTATAGAAATACATATTATTCTTTATACAGAAGAGTGTGTACATAAGTACATACATACAGTATTGTGTCTATCTGAGTGATGTTGGCCACACATCCTAGTGTGTATACATATAGAGGTGTGTGTGTGTGTAGGTTCTATTATGTGCATTACAGATGTTGTACGTTTAATGTCATGTCTGTAATAATTGTAATTACTACTGTAATTACTATTATACTGTAATATCTATTATGTGCATTACAGATGTTGTACGTTTAATGTCATGTCTGTAATAATTGTAATTACTCTTTCTCTATGCAGGTTTTTTGCTACTGGGGGCTCCTACAGGACCATAGCAAACAGCTTTCGTGTTGGAATACAGGTTCCGTATCATTGATGTTGGGGGGGTATGGAAGAACCAGTGACGGCGGGGTCTTGGCCCACTCCATCTTTGGTCAGGCTCTGCGTGGAGAAGTGTGTGAAAGCCACTTGTGTTCTCCACAATTTCATCCGGGGTGACGACATACCAGCACACCGTGGAACGGAAGAACCCCTTCCTGGTGTCCAGAGAGTGGGAGCAAACTGTGCGGCAAGAGATGCATTCATGAGATACTTCTCAGAAGAAGGAGCAGTGGCATGGCAGCAAACAGAGTAGTCATCCATCACCCCCACTGACTTGCAACGGCTCGGTTACGTTCCACCAAATCACCTGCAGAGCCAAGTCATTCTGAACAGTTTCTTGTTATACTTATTACTTTTGTTTAATTTAGTTCTTTATATGACCAAGTACACGCCGTTCATTGTGAACACTGTCGTATCCACATTTTCATTAGTTGAATGTGTATAATTGCATTAAAACTTACAGATGAAAATTGTGTGATAAATTTCTGTTCTGTCTTTCGGTTAGTTTTACTTAAGTATTCATACATAAACGACCAGAAACGCAACTGTTTCCGGTTTATGGTGATACCTTATATAACTTACATTTCATTATATAATCTCTAATAATTACTTTTTATTAAGTAAGTAAGAAAATGATTATCTGAAGTCGTACTGAACTAGTACTGTATTTGTTATTTGGGGAAACTTTTGTGCCAACATTTAATATTAACATAAAGGACCAAAAAATGAATAGCAGACTAAAACCAAAATTTTACAGAAATAGTATATTTAATAGTATATTTCTGCCCTGTTCCACTGTATTCATATGAAATCATACAAATGCCAGAAAGTGCTAGTAACAAACCTGCAATATTAAAGCTATCTACATGAAATGTAAAGTTTCTTATGTAGATTTACACCAGCCAGCAAGTTTCTCCTACGCATGTAAAGACTTGCACACCAATTCTATGTACAAAACACATTTATTTAAAAGTAGAAAACACATTTATTTAAAAGTAGAAAACACATTTATTTAAAAGTAGAAAACACATTGCTATCTAAAAAAAAACAAATTATATATCCATATATATCCATATATATATATACAAAGTGTATATGTGTGTATATATATATGTGTGTATATATATATATGTGTATATATATGTGTGTGTATATCTATATATACAAAGTGTATATATATATGTATATACAAAGTGTATATGTATATATATATTATATTAGCCTTCCTGGGATGTCACTGGACCCACTCTGTCGCCAGTGGACTCCTCATAAACCATGGTGTAGATTTTATATTGAAGTCTCTCACGCTGTAATGCAGGCATACGTTTCAGGGGAGCTACCAACGACATCACAAAACGCTCTACTTCGCAGGCGGGAGGTGGTGGTGGGGGCAGTGTGGCAGCCATATCTTTTCTTGTATTCAAGAATTGAAGGACCTCACGTTCAAAATCCTTCCGCTGCATGGGTCCCTGCTCCCTACGGGGTCTCTTCTGCGCTGATCCTGTAAAGAACACAGTACATGTGTTGAATGTTAGATGAGCTTTCAATTAATTGTTCTTATGAGTTTACATATGTTCTGTGTGTGTGGGTGTGTTTTGAAGTGGGGGAGATTTTGCCACCACTGGACAGTTGTGTGTGTATTTGTGTCTGTGGTTTTTTGACACTAAATCTACACAAAAAGCACGATGAGAGTCACACCTGGGGCAGACGAAGGTGCTGGCATCACAGACGTGGTGGATGATGTGACAGGAGAAGTAGTTCTCACTGGAGCAGGAGTTGTCACTGGAGATACGGTTTGAGACAGCTCCAACACACCTGCGTCAATAGTTTCTGTGAATCAAATAACAAATAAACAATTTATTTATTAGTCCCGGAGACTCTTCCACCTCTTCTTGCATGTTTCCACTAAACAAAGGCATTGAAAAACGTTAAATGTGTTGGCTATACTTTGTGATAGCTGAAATCATTCTTATTTTTATCCAATTTGTGATGTAGTTTGAAGGTTATGATTGTTTGAACAAACTGTGAAATAAGGGGCAGATATAATAGGATTTCATCTTCTTTGTGCTCCATTTATTTTATCCGACTTGTATTCTTGTATCTGATGAAACTGTCTTGTATTGTTCTTTTATAATGAATGAACAAACATCAAATCAAAACGGCTAGCAGAGCTTAAACTGGCTAAACGTGAAACGTTCACCATTAAAAACTTACCCGGTAAACCGACTTCATCACTGACACTCCGCC
The DNA here is from genome assembly GCA_038048925.1 of Garcialebias charrua. NCBI lineage: Eukaryota > Metazoa > Chordata > Actinopteri > Cyprinodontiformes > Rivulidae > Garcialebias > Garcialebias charrua. The sequence goes on from JBBPBX010085254.1 coordinate 10,794, forward strand.
AGGCAACGAGCTTTTTATTTCTGTCTCTGTAGAGGACATTTGACTGGTCGTAAAGGACTGGATGGGTACACACAGCAACGATGAGTTTCTCCTCCATTGTACACAACTTCGCGCTTTCTATCTGTCCAACAAACAATGCGTCACACAGTTGCGCATGCGCACAACCGTCCCCTCGTTCCGCGTCACATAGCTCCACCCCGACTCTCCCTGATTGGTTGACACACCAACCAATCAGGTAGATTTGAGCGGCGTTTGAACGTTTGAACCGCGAAAACTTCAGCTCAGCTGAAGCGGAACTTGGAAGCCGACGCCGGTTCACGTACACGGAAAAACGCTCCTCAGAACGCGCAACACGCACGCGACCTGACGCCAGACGCCAGGAGGTGCCTAGGTGCGTCCACCATTGACTTTACATGGAAGCTGGAAGCTTGGAGGTCAAAACGCTGCTCTGTGTGAACACACCATTAGGGAGAGTCCAGACACCCTGCGGAGAAAACTCATTTCAGCCGCTTGTATCCGAGATCTCGTTCTTTCGGTCACAACCCAAAGCTCATGACCATAGATGAGGGTGGGAACGTAGATCGATCGGTAAATTGAGAGCTTTGCCTTTCGACTCAGCTCTCTCTTCACCACGACAGACCGGTACAGCGCCCGCTTCACTGCGGATGCTGCACCTATCCGCCTATCGATCTCACGCTCCAGTTTTCCCTCATTCGTGAACAAGACCCCGAGATACTTAAACTCCTCCACTTGGGGCAGGACCTCCTCCCCGACCCGGAGAGGGCACTCTACCCTTTTCCGGCTCAAGACCATGGCCTCGGATTTGGAGGAACTGATCCTCATCCCGGCCGCATCACACTCGGCTGCAAACCGCTCCAGTGAAAGCTGTAGATCACGACCTGATGAAGCCAATAGGACCACATCATCTGCAAAAAACAGAGAAGCGATTCTAAGGCCACCAAAATGGATCCTCTCAACACCTTGGCTGCGCCTAGAAATTCTGTCCATAAAAGTTATGAACAGAATCGGTGACAAAGGGCAACCTTGGCGGAGTCCAACTCTCACTGGAAACGAGCCTGACTTACTGCCAGCAATGCGGACCAAGCTCTGACACCGGTCGTACAGGGACCTAACAGCCCGTATCAAAGGGCCTGGTACCCCATACTCCCGGAGTACCCCCCACAGAACCCCCCGAGGGACGCGGTCGAATGCCTTCTCCAAGTCCACAAAGCACATGTAAACTGGTTGGGCAAACTCCCATGCACCCTCCAGGACCCTGCTGAGGGTGTAGAGCTGGTCCAGTGTTCCACGACCAGGACAAAAAACACACTGCTCCTCCTGAATCCGAGGTTCGACTATCCGACGGACCCTCCTCTCCAGAACCCCTGAATAGACCTTACCAGGGAGGCTTAAGAGTGTGATCCCCCTATAGTTGGAACACACTCTACGGTCCCCCTTTTTGAATAGGGGAACCACCACCCCAGTCTGCCAATCCAAGGGAACTGCCCCTGATGTCCACGCAATATTGCAGAGTCACGTAAGCCAACACAACCCCACAACATCCAGAGCCCTAAGGAACTCAGGGCAAATCTCATCCACCCCTGGGGCCATGCCACCAAGGAGCTTTTTAACCACCTCGGTGACCTCAGCACCAGAGATTGGAGAGCCCAACCCAAAGTCCCCAGGCTCCGGGAAGTAAACAGTTATGTTTACCTACGTAGTTGAACACTTGATTCATTAACTATTTTAAAGAGGAACAAAAAGTAGCCTGACCAACAGCTCTCCTTGTGTGAATAGAACATGTTCTGCTTCTCTCTAGCATACTAGCCCCCACCCTCCACCCTGTGTCAAAAACTGCCAGAATTACCATAGCGATAAGCTAGTGGCACACAATACAGACGTGTTATCTAAGATGCTACAGACGTAGTGCTCCATTTCTCCCACTCATCCTAAACCCCACCCCGATCAACAACTGTTAGAATTAACGTGGCACTGTTAGTTAACAAAATAGAGTTTTCATCCCTCCTCCCCCCGTGAGCACGCTGCCATGGCAGAGGATCATAGAGAAACACTACATGCAGTATGGAGTTGTTGTCGGTAACCATGAAAACCTGGAGTGGACTTTTAGTGGTTTGAGTATTCTCCTATTAATCTAGTGGAATGGATTTGTTGACGAAAAAATAGAAACAGTGTTGGATTAACTAATATTTCATGGTAAATGTGTGTCTGTGGGGTTCCGAATAAATATTTTTTTAAATGGAGGGGGGCACATCCCCATCACATGTAATTGTTGCGACGTCTATGATGGAAACACAATTTATATGCATGCATCTTCTCACTGGTTGCATACATTGGACTCTGTGGGTCATAGGGCCTTACATTTTATCACTGGTCTCGGAGCCCTCTCCCACCATTGTCATCTGTATACCTGCGTTAGACTGCCTTATCCACCTGCAGGTTCTGTCATTAACATAATTTTATTTACAAAGCAGTCGTTGGTTTCCTTCTCCTTTATCTCCTGTCCTATATGGCTAAAAAGTGTTCAGGAGGTTATTTTCTGTGTTCAGTTGAGTTCATTTTATTATCTGGTTTGTATTGATTACAGCAAAAAAATCATTCCAGTTTGCAGCTCCTCCAGACTGGAAATGTCTGCATAAAGACGAAGTTGAAAGAGTTGGTCTCATTTAATGTTTTTAAGAAAATTCTTAAACAATTTGTAAATGAAGAATCTACCTGTAAATGTTTTAATGTATAGGTTTTAGTTTTATGGGTGTGTTTTCTTCTTTTATGTTTCTGCTATTCATTATTATGTATTTTAATTATGCATTGATAACTGATTTTGGGATTTATAATATATGTGTTCTGCTGCCTTTGTTGTTCAGGTATCTCTTGAAAAAGAGGTTTTTAATCTTAGTGAGATCTAAACAACAAAAAAAGAATGCCTGACATAATGTAAATACAATTTAAAAATGAAAAGTAGTTCTCAGTCAATTCAGTCATCATCATTAGTCCATTATGTATTGTCAGTCATCAAATTATGTTGAAATCTGACAACAGAGTTTCAAGTTTGTTTTGCTGCTTTGTCTATCTGTGAAACTGCTTCTGAGCATCTCTTGCATAACTTCTGAACCATAATTATGGACTTATTTTGGCCAGTTGGTCCCTCAACACAATTTATAACATTTCTTCAAAGAGAAGACTGGCTTGCTGCTGACGCTCTTGTTCAAATGCGTTGTCCGTTTCCTTCAGAGATAGTCTTAACTTGGAAACTTCTTCCGTTTGCTGTGTCAAGAGAACCTGGGCCTTTGCTGTCTTACTTTTCTCAGCAGTAAGAGCTGCTTCTAGGTCATAGCTTCTTTTCACAACATTGCAATATTCTTCATTCCTTGTCAGCAGTGCTTGTGTCTTATCAGCCAAGTCTTTTTCAGTGTTGGCTTTGTAAGAGTCTAGACGCTGTTTCAGAGTTGCTGCCTCTGTTTTCAGCCTGTCCGTTTCCACACTGTGTTTCTGGTTGTTTTCATACAGTTGGAAATCTTTCTGAAACAGTTCAGCTTTGAGAGACTCTTTCTCCTCCCACTGTTTTTTAATAGCATCTTCAGCTTCCTGCCTTTTTGTCTTTTCCTCAGTTAATTCGGTCTCTAACTGTGACATTTTCTCCTGGTCTCCAGAATGCATTGCCTCCATTCTTTCGACCTTTTCTTGGAGAAACTTCAACTGTTTCTGGAGATCGTCGTTCTGGGTTTGCAACGCAGAAAGCTGGTCGTCATTTTTAATCATCATTTCAAAGACGTCAGATGCAAAGATCACAGCTCTAGTAGGCTCTTCTTGATGTCCCGTTGTAACTTTAGCAGCTCCCAGAACCTTCTCAACTGAATTTTTCTGTTCAGTGGAAGATTGTGGGTGTGAACTCTGCGGAGGCTGCGGCCGTGGAGAAGGGCCAGCAGCGCTGCTGCTTTCTGCAGACAGACTCTGAACAGAATCTGACGTTCCTGCAGACGGACTCTGAACAGAATCTGACGTTCCTGCAGACGGACTCTGAACAGAATCTGACGTTCCTGCAGACGGACTCTGAACAGAATCTGACGTTCCTGCAGACGGACTCTGAACAGAATCTGACGTTCCTGCAGACGGACTCTGAACAGAATCTGACGTTCCTGCAGACGGACTCTGAACAGAATCTGACGTTCCTGCAGACGGACTCTGAACAGAATCTGACGTTCCTGCAGACGGACTCTGAACAGAATCTGACGTTCCTGCAGACGGACTCTGAACAGAATCTGACGTTCCTGCAGACGGATTCTGAACAGAATCTGACGTTCCTGCAGACGGATTCTG
>JBBPBX010085255.1:0-15127 GCA_038048925.1 Garcialebias charrua
TGTTTAGTGTTTAGATGGTTACTGTTGCACCGAGGGACTGAGAGAAACGCAATTTCGGTCCTGTGTATGTCCTGTACATATTGCAGTTCTGACAATAAAGTTGACTTTGACTTTGACTTTGACTGCCTCTAAGCGAGCAGGTCCCCGGTTCAAATCCTGGTCCGGGGGCCTTTCTGGGTGGAGTTTGCATGTTCTCTCCGTGCATGCGTGGGTTTTCTCCGGGTGCTCCGGTTTCCTCCCACAGTCCAAAAACATGCATGTTAGGCTGATTGTTAACTCTAAATTGACCCTAGGTGTGAGTGAGACAGGTCCCTCTTGTAAATGAGTCCCCGTGGCTCAACGAGTCCAGCCTGTATAAATAAAGGTTGAATGAATGAATGAACAAACTGATATGGAGAGAACACAAATTCTGTAAGAATAAAAATACTAAATATCACCTATTCCACGGTCAAGGCGGGATTGCATTGGTCACTTTTATCTGAAGGCGGCGGGATTGTACAGGTGGTCCCCGACTTACGAGGACATCGACTTACAGGCCTTCGGCCTGGAAACCCTGCTATGGACCGTGTCGGTTCATAAGTTTCTCCGCGGAGACACATGCGCTTTATGTGAACGGCGGTTTTGTCAGGAAGGCATCTTTGTCCTTCCTGGACGAAGGACAAATGGTAAATGGAGCTTATTTATATAGCGCTTTCCAGCCCCCTATGAGGGGCCCCAAAGCGCTTTACAATACCAACCATCCAACCATTCATACACACATTCATACACCGGTAGCGGCAGACTGCCATTGCACTTTGTTTCTTTTGTTTTACAATATTTAATATTTGCACACCTGAAACAATTATAATTTATATTAAATTTAAACATTACTTTGTAAAAATTGCTGATGTAAACATGTTTATTAAATGTTTGTTTAAATTATGCATGCATCTGAGAGAAATGCAATTTCAATCCTGTGTATGTTCTGTACATATTGCAGTTTGGACAATAAAGTTGACTTTTAAATTTGACTTTGATGCATGACTTGGAAATGTATTTATCAATACAGAGGTCTGTAAAGAAAGAAATTGATTACAAAAACTAGTTGTTTATGATTCATTTTATTAACAGTAAGTTAATTCAAAACAACAAAAGTTTCTGTGTCGTGTCACACGGGGGACACCACCTCCAGCTCGTCTGTATGGATGCAGTGGACAGAAGAGAAAGCAGTCCCAACCACCTTCAAGATGCTGCACCTGCCAGCCACAAACAAACACCAGGGTCTCTGGCCGAGACTCTGCATCATCATGGGATCGTCTTACTCTGCGTGGCTGCTGCATGGGTGCTTGAGTCATCACAGTTCTCTGAAAAAAACATTTGAAAGGATACAGTATTGTTAAATTCATTGCAATTTGTTTGGTTTGCATTGAAAAAATATAATTTCTCATAAATCTTACCAGCTGTTAAACATATACTGTATGCACGTCCTAACAAATATATCATAAAAGCTTATAGAATGTTTCTAAACACGGATCTTTGGAAAACAAATAAAATATTTTACCACTGTTTAGTGCTAATTTATAGTCAATTCAAAAAACAACGTGTGTTCAGTTCTAGGTTGCATATTAAAATTAAGCCAAAACGTCAAAAAAACGAGGGTAGATGAAATCAATATTTTAAAATAAAATATATTATGAAACGTTACTTTTGTAATGTGCTAAGTAATAAGATGTGGTGAATTAAAGTCACTGCAGCTGGACTACAACTCCGTTGTGATCCAAACAAAGACAAAAACACAACCGTACACCTCATGCCATGCAGCTAAACACAGGTTTTTCATGTGTTCAGTGTTCAGAAGCATACGCTTAAGCTGTGTGTGATTAAATACACGCAACAACATTTTAGAACTGTTATTTTAGTACAAGTTTAGGCTGTTACTTACTGAAGACGCGACTATCCGCCATTTTGAAATCTAAACTTGGGGAGGGGTGAGAGTTCACCACTAGAGGGGGCGTGAACACAAGACAACCCACAACCTCCTCCCCTGCTTGACTCTCTACACGCCCATTTTGAGAGAAATTTTGAAAATGGCCTGGGGGAGGAGTTACCGTCTCAACCTGGGTTTAGTCTGTCTTTAAGGACGATCCTGCTATGACTTTTGGTTTTCGTGCAATTTTAGCTTTTTGTAGTGTTTAACCACTTTGCCACTTTTTTTCTCAACGAAAATGAATTGAGTTCATTTTACATCCTTCAAAACTTTAGATCTGTCAGGATCTGCCAACTGGTGTGTTTGAACTCACATGCAGGAGGAAGAAGACAAACTCCAAAATAAAGGTTAACAAAATGTATTAACAAAAACAAAATCAAAATACTGACAAGGCAGCTTACTTACTAATACGGAGGACAGGCAGATCAGGACAATCCGGATAATTTTTCATACAAGTATGTTTCATTAAACTCTGTCGTGACCTTAGGTTTTTTGCGCTTTATTTTGCACGTTGAGTGTTCTATTGTTATCCTTCAGTTATGTATATATATTTTTTCATTCAACCTTTATTTATACAGGCTAGCCTCGTTGAGTCACGGGGACTCATTTACAAGAGGGACCTGTCTCACTCACACCAAACAACCATCCACTCTCACACTCACACCTAGGGTCAATTTAGAGTCACCAATCAGCCTAACAAGCATGTTTTTTGGTCTGTGGGAGGAAACCGGAGTACCCGGAGGAAACCCACGCATGCACGGGGAGAACATGCAAACTCCACCCAGAAAGGCCCCGGACCGGGATTTGAACCGGCAACCTTCTCGCTGAGAGGCAGCAGCTCTACCAGTTGTGCCCCTGTGTTTTTGAGCATTGATTCCCCCCAGTAACCTTACCTTCAGTTAATCATTTATACCTATTCTCCATCTGTTTATTAGCCTCACCTGCACTCCATTAATAATCACCTCTCCTAGCATAATTACATTTTCTGTTCACACTTCCTCATTTCATCGTACCGATTGACCTGTTGATTCTACTTGTTTTTGCACTCCGTTCTTGTGTTGGATAATTTTTCTAATTGTTAGCTTTTCTTTCTATTTATTTTTTTATTAGACAGTCAGCTCAAAACTGGAGCAGGAAACTGGGATGGGCAGTTGTTTACAGTCAAAAGTTGATTTGAATATTGTTAATAATCTACCACCACGACCTGATGGCCGGGGGTCGTTAAAATACAAACAGTTTGGTGGTAATATTTCCGTCAATGCGCTGGACTCGCCCGGCGACATCCACGACTCTGTGATGCAGAAAAAGTCCAAACCGTGGTCCTGAAAATAATCCCCGAGGATGAAAGTTTTGTTGCAGACAGATCTTGCGTTAACCACACACATCCTGATGTTATCCGAGCCAGCAACGGTTGAGTGAGCGCGTGTCCGCGGCTGCAGACTTTCAACAATGAGCTGCCCCGGCCGCACGCTCCCGTTGTTTTCCTGGTCCGTGCACGCGGGAAGCTGGCGATGGGAATCAAGACCACCAGCTGAAGACAATGAAGCAGTATGCAGGGCTTTGAGCTTCACCAGCCGGCCAGCTCATTTCCCATGCTTTCTTTGTCGCCTGGATCGATTGCTCTACAGGCAGGTGAGGAGCGCGGCGGATATAAACAGGCAGGTTATCCACTAGCAGCGGGGGAAGAGGGGTCCTTCCAGAGGTACGCTCATACTGGCCCATATCAACAACATTTGCGGCAGAAAAACGCAGATCCAAGAGCTGTTGCCGATCATACACAAGTAGTGTGTTTATGTCACTAATGAAAAACAAACAAAACACAAAAAATCTGAACACCATCAGCAGAGGTGGACATGCAGCCATGTACACAGGCGCCATCTTACCGGAAGTTTATTACGCATTATTAAGCATGCACTTTGATGTTTTTGGCATGGCTACCTTAGAGGAGTTGACGGGGTAGAGGGCGGACCCCAGAAACCATCTTCTCACCAGCAAACTGTTTTTTTTTCCCACACAATGGAAGTTGGTGCTTGTGGGACTCCAGTTTGTTTGTGTCTCCTCAGACTGACGGAGTCCTTTGTATGAAGGATGAAACATCTCAACAAAAAAAAGAAACTGTCCAGATGACCTGACTGAACATTGTTGGATTTGTACCTGGATTATTGAGCATGAACTTTGGTATTTTGCCTATTCAATGTTACTTCATAGATACGGTAATTGTGTAAGTTGTCAGAATCATCATTTATACCACTCACATCCGAGTATGTCTTTTCCAGCAACAGAGTTGCTCAGTCCTCTCTATATCTAACCTGCACTCATATTTTGATCATTACGGTAAAGACTAAATGAGGTGCGGGACAGTAAACAGTCTTGAAATCCAAACGAACTACAAACAACATAACAATCTTCCTAATCAGTGGTAAACAAACACAATGAAAGTGTACTAAAAATAACAGTTTTAAGTAGGTGAAGTGTTAAGTGTTCTTTAATTATATTTTCCCATCATGCAATCCATCATTGTATCCTGTCAACTTTGTTGGTGATCAGATAGATGTCCTTAGAGATAACTGAACAGATGGCAGCTCTCTTAAGATGCAAACAACCTTCGACTGAGGACAACAAATCCACAGGAGAGGCAGAGCAACAAAAAAAAGTGATGTCCAATGTAAAGAGGATTATCCAGTCTCTGGCACAGTTTCCTTATGACTGAAATTTTGCTACAACTACATTTGTGTTAAATTTGCAAGGGAACAGTGAGTCAGAAGTGCATTTAATCTGTGAGGTGTCTTTTTTATGTTGAATTTCATCCCAAGTGTCAGCTCTAACCATTTGTTTTAGGTGTAAAATAATAATAAGAAAAAAACTAACAATTGACAGACATGTTTATTTACAAAGTACTATAATCTATAAAAATAGCAAGGATTTGCACATGGCCAAATAGCCCCCAGAAAAGTGTATGCTATGTCAATCTAGTCAAAAATAGTCAACATGTTTATTTAACTATATACTTTGTACTTCTTTCTAACTCTTGCAGGTCTGAGGTCTAAATGTCCGTTTTGGTATAATTTTGAATTTACCCTTATATTTTCATCATAAAAACTATTTAACTTGCCTTATTTGGTATCATCTTTTTCAGCACAACCTCAGCTTCATGATTCTACAGTCTTTGTTTCATTTTGACAAAATGCATTATCACATTGGAGTAAAATAACATAAAATTAAATATGTGCTAGTAAAATATTGATATGTTTACTATGAAATTCACAAAAATATTAAACGAACCATTTTGACAGCCTAAAATGAAAATTTCATTGGTATATTTTAAGAATTTGTGTACAAACTTAGTAAAAAACCAATTAGTATACATATTTTTACATCATAAAGTGGGCAATTTCCCATGCGTTTTTTTAACCACTATTTACACTGTGTCAAAACAAGTATCTCCATCACAAATTCTCTGTTTTTTTCCCCCTTTCATTCTGACAAACACACCAAAAACCTACTACAAAACTCTGCACACACACTAATGCATAATAATACATAAAAAAAACAATAAAACAACAAAAGTCTGACCTGTAAACAGTGCATGTTGTGCAAGATCCCTCTCTGTGTGTCCTGCAGACGTGTGTACTGGGACCACATACCCCCCTTCAGCGAACGTCTCCCCGGAGACGTCACAGGGCACGGAGCCAGGCACCCCTCCCCTAACGAAATCCTCCCCGGCTCTGTTGACAGCGTGGGAAGTGGGGCAATAGGCGGGGTGGGCAGAAACCCAGAAACGTTCAACTTCTTCGGTCGCCGCTTCCTCCCGTGGTGACGCAGTGCTGGAGCTGGACTGGACCAGAACCCTTCAGGTTCCGAGTCGTCCTCAGAAACGGACCACAAAGCCAACGCAGGCGAAGGAGGGCAGAAGAAAAAAAACATTTCGGAGCGGTGGCCTCCACGTTTCCTCCACGCTCGCTCCTCCAGTAAAAGAGGAGATGGCAGGATTTCCGGTCCGGATCTGTAACTCTAAACAGGTTCTGTCTGAAACCCGCCGACTTGAATGGCGGCCGCTTCCTTCTGAGCTGTAGCCGTCATTTTCTGCTCACGAGTGACTTGGATCATCTGTCTGCGGAGTTTCCGGTTATGGTCGGGTCATTTCTGTCATGATCTGGTGCGGTGTTGGATGAACCCGGAGATGCAGACAGGCAGAACACTCTGAGGCACGAGTTGAAATCAATAAATAATGTAATATGTTGTGAACTCAAAAATAACTAAGACAAGGCAGTACTCACGAATCTTAGAACTTGTAGGCTGTGGCACAAGCACAGACACGACACACCAGGTAAATTGACAAATGACCCAACACTCAAACCCACACCCACACAAACTAATATATGCACCGTAATTATCCAAAACACCTGAGAACGCAGAAGCCCAGGGAACCACAAGGTGTAAGGATGGAGACTGGCCCACAGAAGGAGCCAATCCTGACAGGGTGTTCTCCAGCACAAAATAAAACATTCAGAAGTGTTTTCCCTGCCATTATACAAGCAGGGTGCCCCGCCCTGTCAACAAAACCGTACGTCCAGCATACAGAACCGCACTGCGCATCCCATCGGTACCGATGTATCGCTAAGTTAGCAACGCACAGTACATGCGTGCTAGCTAAAAAGCTAACGGCAGTGCTCACAGTGCCTCTTCCCCCACACTGAAACCCACCCCGCGTGATAACTGTTGGTAACAGCTATCATCTAAGATGTGTCTCTGTGTACCCCCCTCCCCCACTAGCCTGGTTGAAACCATACCCTGTGCTTCACTTCGCTTCACACAAGGGTCTGGAATTTTCCCATTGAAAACCGTTTCTTGCTGGAGGCGTTGGCCTCTGATTAGGAACAAAACCATTGGATAATTTGAACAGGGAAACCATTCTGCTCCCTCCCCTCAGCCACCCCCCTCTGCTGAAGTTCAGCAGCTGAACTTGACTGACAACTGCTCCGCCCCCTCTGCAGCGTTTCTCTTGCTGCGCAAATTCTGTGTTTATATCATATGTTATAAAACGTTTTAATACAATAAAATCAAACCATGGATCGCTGGTCCAGCTCACCAAAACACCAGAAAATCTGATGGGACTCGCTCAGCAACTAAAACCCGAGTTTATTTCTCGTGACAACCTGAGGCATTTCCGTGTTCATTTTACAGCAACGAATTGAGCCTGCTGTCTCTCTCATTTTACTCAGCAGGAGGGTGGAGGAGAAGGAGCGATTACTTAACTTTTGGGGGAAAAAACCAAAAGAAAACTCCAGATAAGGGATTAAGAAGGGGAAATTAATAAATTTGTGTCACATATCTGCATCGCTTTGCATCTTTTGAATGAGAACATGCCGCTGCTCGCTGACTGAGCGCTGGCAGAGCCTTTTATAGGGCTCTGCGCGCTGGGACAGGTGGGGGCGTGGGTTAGGGTCCAAAACTCCGCCCCTTCTGTTCTCTGATTGGTCCGAACAAAAATCTACTGGACAAATCCTTGTGGGCGGGTAAAGTCCCAGACTGTGCAGTGAAGGGAAATGAGAATTGAGCGGAGCTGTGCAGGAAGGCGAGGGCCAGGCTACTCCCCCACTCAAAAACTGTCAGTACAAACAGTGTGCAGCTCAGACGTGTCTCTATGTAGCCCCACCTGCTCGAAATCTATCGGTACAAACAACGCACAGCTCAAACGTGTGTCTGTGCCCCCCCGTCAACAAAAATCACAGACAAGATGAGCGCGCTTCCATGGCAAGTTATCTATGGGAAACGCTGAATAGTGTAAAATATTTTTAACCAAACTAAACTTAAAGTGAGGTCACCAGCAGTCACATCTTGGCTGGATGATCCTTTAACCTGAAGGACAGTTTGACGCAACATCAAAGTGTGAACGGACAAACTTGATATGACAAGTTCTGTTACCTCCTGATTGTCATTGTTGGCAAATGTATTTTCAAATCAGAACAGAAAAGATTGAACAAAGGCAAAGGTAAGAACAAGTAGGTTTATTTACAGGGGTTAGGGAAGCCAGGAGCTAGAGGATTTGTGGGAGAAAGTGAGAGGTAAGTCGTGACCCAGCTGATGTCATCGACATTTGGTGAAGTATGCTTATTTATTGATGTGTTCTGTTTTTAGGGAAACTTATAGGACCAGGTACTGTGCTCAGTGGCTGGTCTCCAGGTATAATGAAAAACATAGATGCTGAGAGTTGGCAAGTCGACAGAGAAAAGCTGAGTGGTCGTAAACTTGTTTGTTTTGTTCTTGCATGTGTGGATGAGTTCCCAACAGGAGGAGATTCTCAGAAGAATATGAGAAAAATGGGTGATTCATGAAAGCCCATGAGAAATTCCGCAGACAACAGGTAAGTGCAGTAATATTATAGTAATCACGAAAGCAAATATATTCTCAACAAGAAACTGGGGTTGTTAGTCAATCACCATAAGGCAATCAATGGTCCAGCAATGAATCCTGGTTTGACTCTGTCTTTAGCAGAGAGGTAATCATGCGAGACTGAAAAAATATTAACCAACAGCACCTACTCACAACACATCCAGAAAAAAGAATTTAGGACAGAGCCAAAGCCACAGAATCCTTGCACTGATGAGGGCTAACCTTAACCCTAACCCCTGTGCACAGAACCACAACTGACAGTGTCAAAAATGTTGGAAATGTCTTGGAAAGATGGCAGTGAGTTTTTTGGCTCAAATATTCAATGCCATAGAAAAGGCCTAAAAAATGGAGAAGTATGTTGATGCCCATTTTTAAGAACAAGGGTGATACACAGAGTTGTAGCAACTACAGGAGAATTAGGTTGATGAGTCACGCAATGAAGATCTGGGAGAGAGTTGGGAAAGCTAGACTCAGACAAGAGATGGTAATTTCTAAGTAACAGTACTGTTTCATGCTAAGAAAAAGCACCACATGATGCCATCTTTGCTTTGAGTATGCTGATGGAGAAGTTCAGAGAGGGTCAGAAAGAACTCTATTATGTTTTTTGTGGATTTGCAAAAAAACATATGACAGGGTGCCAAGGGAAGAAGTGTGATATTGCATGAGGAAATCTGGAGGGGCAAAAAATTAAGATAGACTTGTACAGGACATGTATGAGGACAGCAGGACAGTGTTGAGTTGTGCTTTAGGAATGACAAATAGCTTCAAGGTGAAGGTGAGATCGCATCAAGCATTGGTTCTGAGCCCCTTCATGTTTGCTCTGGTGATGGAACAGATAAGGTCAGGCAGGAATCCCCATGGACTATGATGTTTGCAGATGACATTGTGATCTGTGGTGAGAACAGGTGGAAGAGAACTTGGAGAGGTGGAGGTATGCACTTGAAAGAAGAGGAATTAAAGTCAGTTGTAGTATGACAGATGTTTGTGAATGAGAGGGAGGCTGGTAGAACAGTGAGGCTACAAGCAGCAGAGATTACAAAGGTGCAGGACTTCAAGTGCTTGGGGTTCACTGTCCAATAAAATGGGTACTGTGGTAAAGGGTTGAAAAAATTTCCAGGCAGGATGGAGTAGATGGAATAAAGATCCAGGAGTGATTTGTGGCAAAGGCGTGGCAGCAAATGTCAAAGAAAAATATACAAGACATTGGTGACAATAGCTATGTTGTGTGGCTTGGAAACAGTGCCACTGACAAAAAAAGACAGGAGACAGAAATGGAAGTAGCAGAAAATGAAGATGCTGAGGTTCTCCTTAGGAGTGACAAGGATGGATAAGATTAGGAATGAGATCATCAGAGGTACAGCACAGGTTGAACAACTGGAAGATAAAGTTAGAGAGGTAAGACTGATATAGTTTGGACAAGTCCAGAGAAGGGACAGTGGGTATTTTGTAGAATATGTCAGAAATGCAGGAAAAAGACAAAAAGGAGATATATGGATGCAGTTAGAGAGGGCATGGAGGTAAATGGAGTGAGGACAGAGGATGTAGAGGGCAGAGAGAGATGGAGGAGGATGACTTGCTGTGGTGACTCCTGAAGAAGAAGAAGAAGATTTTATTTTCAATGCTGATGCCGATACGAATATCATAATAGACATGTTTGAAGTGTATCATAAGCTGTCACACAACACGTGGTAGGCTGTCTGCAAACATGAAATATGTAGCATTATTGGCTTGACTCACCAGCATTCTAACATGTCTGTAGCCGTTTTCGCATTGCACGGCCCTCCCCTGTCCGGCTCGTCCCTGGTTGGCCCAGAGCCAGCCCTGGCCCGCCACCGTTCATTACGCACTGTCCGGAGAGCAAGCCTTGAAGTGGGTGGGGTGTTCACTTGACGTGGGTGGAGTGTTCTTGTCTGCGCGCTTATAGTGTTTTAAGAGAGGACACGCCGCTAAAAAATATTTGTTAGCTGAATATATATATTAGTGTTTCTGAGTTAATTTTTGTTAATAACTGATTACAAATCAGCTTATGTTAGAACGTAAATAACATGAAGCGCGCACCCATTTCCGCCTTTCAGCGTGACCTGAATGTCATTAAAACATAACTAATATTGTCTAACTCATGCGCGCAGCCAGGGTTTTAAACTATAACTAATAATCTCTAACTCCTTTACGTAGCTAGAATGTTAAGAGGGGTGATTGCTTTATAGGCAAAGTGGACTCTTAAAAAACCAATCTGCCGCCGTGGCTCAGAGGCCCTGTACACACGTAGCCGTTTATCAGTAAAACCGAACAGTTTAGCATGCGGTTTAGCCTTTCATCCACACGTGAACTCCGGTTGATGTAACTATAAACAAATAATAACAAAACTCCGGCCAAAGTGAAGATTTGAGAACTCTCCGTTTTCGAGTGTGCGCGTGGACTTTCAGAACGGAGCTTTCTGCTCCAGCTGGACCGGCAGAACCGGGTCTGCCCGTCCAGATGGAGCGGCGCTCACGTCACATAATGCTCTAAAAAAAGCACTAAAAAGTCAACATACCTGCTCTGACATGATTCCTAGTCGACATTTTCCTGCGTTTTATTAACTTTGTACTCCAACACGGTATTTAATAGTAGTTCAACCTCACGGTCTGTCCACACAAATGAAAGAAAATAAATAAATAAATAACAGGAAGTGTGGCTGCATGGGTTGAAGGGTTGTGACAGCACTACACTGCCACCTATGGGTTCAGCATATTCTTTACAACTTTACAACGTTCTGTGGTGAAAAAACGGGACATGTAGACAAACATTTTAAATATTCGAACATGTATGGACAGAGATATTTTTTTTGCGCAAATATTTGTTTTTCAAACACCAGGCTACGTGTGTACAGGGCCAGAGTGATCACACACTGTTATTACACTCTTTTATCTTGACCCGGGGAAGCGGGTTCGCTTCCCACCTGGTACAAAGTTATTTTACTTTTTTTAAATAGCTCTTAAATAGCTTTTAAATAAAAATGAGTTTGTTTGGTTAACAAACTCCTTTTTATTTACTCCAATAAAAAAAAGTAAAATAACTTTGTACCAGGTGGGAAGCGAACCCGCTTCCCCGGGTCAAGATAAAATGTAGAGTCTAATAGCAGTGCGCAATCTCTCTTAGCCATAGCGGTGGATTGATTTTCTAGGAGTCCACTTTACCTATATAGGAATCACCCCTCTTAACATTCTAGCTGCACGTAGAAGTTAGAGATGATTAGTTATATTTTAAAACCCTGGCTGCGCGCAAGAGTTAGACAATATTAGTTATATTTTAATGACATTCAGGTCGCGCTGAAAGGCGGAAATGGATGCGCGCTTCGTGTTATTTACGTTCTAACATAAGCTGATTTGTAATCAGTTATTAACATATATTAAACTCAGAAACACTAATTCAGCTAACAATTTTTTTAGGGGTTTATGTAGTTAAATTTTAATGAAATTCAGCCCTCCCGCTGAGGTTGTGAACGAGTCCAGCCCCTGCTGCAAACAACGAATCAAATGTGAGCAGTAAATGACGTCAAACTGGGCCGGGGGGAGCCCGGCCCGACCAGAACCACGGTGGAGATGGTTCCAAAACGAAGGCGGACCCGGGGAAAAAAAGGAAAATGCGAACACGCAGAACCCGGGTTAGAAGGCGGGGCGGGGCGACCCGGGCCATTGAGGGCCGGTCAATGCGAAAACGGCTTGTGAGAGTGCTATGGCTCTTACATGGATTACATATCGAAGTGAAAAGATTAGAGTAAGGATGCTTTAAAGACAAAGCGCATATAGACAGTTTTCTCAAATTAGCGCATACTATCAAGGAGTATTAGCATAGTAAGTACATTGAAAAACAAGCCCATTGTTAACGGGACTAGTGGAAAATCTCTTCTATGTGTTTCAGGCTAATGGCTTGTGTTGTAAAGAGTTCTGATTGCTGTCTTTGTAAGAGCTTATTGGTCTAAATAACAAATGTAGATTTTCTGTTGAGTACAGCAGAATTGTGTTACACCATCTGTGCTGAGAACACAGTCTCTGCTGTGTGATTTACACGTGACACTGACGCTGCAAATAATACAAATCTTAAAAGGGCTCTACTGAAGATTGGATCAAGTTCTGAAGCATTCAGACAAAAGAACAAAGAGGTGCCTTTTAAAATGAACTGTTTTTGTCATGAAGACAAGTAAATAATACAGTAATTTTGCTGAGAAAAGACAAATTAGAAAACAAAATCATCATGTCACCCATAGCTGAGGGATTTGAATGTTTGACGATTTTTGAGTGTTTTTATGAACTGAAATTGAACAGGAGATACAGTGTGTATAAGGGAAGAAGATTTTGTTGTTGTTGTTTTGCTTATCCGAGGTGGCACAGGGTATGGATTCTATTGAGCAGTGGGTGCAATTTTATCCAACACTAGGCATAATGAGCCAGGGGGCATATTCCATCCCAGCCATTTGAGGAAACTTTCCTCAAATTATAGACCCATTTAGTGTTTGTAAACAAGGACGGCTGCGCGCGCAACGTGGATACAGAAGACTCCACCCACCCAGGCATTTTTCCAAGCATAACAAAGTTGCGGAGTGAATCGAGCTAATTAATTTCCTCCACCAGCAACAAAATGTCAGGATGTTGCGTATATGGTTGTACAAATAGGTCTTCTAAGGAAGGACTGAAGTTCTACCGCATACCTCGAGGCAATCGACCATTTCAAAGCCACCGAAGGAAGCTGTGGCTTCAGGCCATCAAGCGGGTGGATTGGACCGACGACATCATCAAAAACGCACGAGTATGCGGTGCCCATTTTATATCAGGTAAGGTTACTCATCTAGTTTTATTTCACCATAAACCCTGGTTGTCATTAACCATTGTTTTTAAAAACTAGACGCAGTTTAGTGGTGTTAAATTCGGCCGGAAAGTTGGCTAGAAGCTAGTTGCTAATAAGCTAGGACTTTATCAAAAATGCACGAGTATGCGGTGCCCATTTTATATCAGGTAAGGTTACTCATCTAGTTTTCTTTCACCATAAACCCTGGTTGTCATTAAACATTGTTTTTAAAAACTACACGCAGTTTATTGGTGTTAAATTCGGTCGGAAAGTTGGCTAGAAGCTAGTTGCTAATAAGCTAGCTCTTAATAAACAAATGCCTATGTGCTTTATTTTCAGGGGAAATGTCGTTGGATTATCGAAGTCCTGACTTCGTACCGTCTGTGTTTGTGTACACTAAAAGCCAGGGAGCACGAGCGAAGATGGAAAGGTATGGATAATTAGCTTTGGCCTGTCTTTACTATTTTTTTTCTGTTCTGTTGTCATGGTCTTTAGCATACTTTGGTGTAGTGCAGGCTTTGAAATACAGCTCTGTATTAAAAGTAGATGTGTAAATGTTTATTTACTGTGTGTCACTACATCTTCACATATTTTTATTTTAGGTACCAGAGGAAAAAGACGAGAGATGCTGGTGTGCACAAGTCATCACATCAACCCAGCCCTGGCAGTGTCACTTCAGATCAACAACAAGAATCCAACATGGAACATGACCCTGGTACAAATATATTAGGTCCTATCTAACAAACTTTTTAATAAATTGATTGTTTGATTAATTAATTATAGATAGATTTAATATTTCTGAAATACTAGGGCGTCAACCAACATTCTGCTCATATTTTATTCAAACCAGAATGGTTTGCTTGCAGTTTTGACCCCAATGTGTACAGCTAAATATTGTTCACATTTAATCAGCTAAAAAAGAACACACTTCACAGCACAGGCACATTCTGTGTCAGAGCATAAAGTGTTGCTTCCTGCTTTTTGGTGCATTTGCTTACCGTTTCTTTTCATAACTTTCAGCACAAGAAGATGTAGTCCCGAGGACTGAATATGATGATCTGAACCTGAGGCACTGTCAACTTCAGAATGAATATGCCCACCTGCGTCAGGAGTTTGACACGCTACAGGCTGAACATCAAAAGTTAAAACATAAACTGGAAGGATCTCCGTTTTCTTATTCAACTGTTAAGTGCAATAAATTGTCACCTGTCTAACAATAAACAAACAATTTAATTAAATTATAACCTGTGTATTTCTTCAAAATTGTAAATACAGGTATAATGTGGTTCAAAATTAATCCAAATAATTGAATATGACATCAAAAACAGGCTAGAAGCCTACAAAAAAATTAAGATGTTTAATATAAGATTTATTTAAAACAACAAACATCAGATTATTGGATGACTGCAAAGATCAAGGTAAATAACAGACCACCTATAACATCTACGGTGGTACACAACATAAAGTATAAAAAAATCGGACATTTCGAAGTTCTTTATGCACAAAATCTTTTACACTGATAGGGCGTGTGTTTAGTTTTCAG
The DNA here is from genome assembly GCA_038048925.1 of Garcialebias charrua. Classification (NCBI taxonomy): domain Eukaryota; kingdom Metazoa; phylum Chordata; class Actinopteri; order Cyprinodontiformes; family Rivulidae; genus Garcialebias; species Garcialebias charrua. Next base: position 14,730 of record JBBPBX010085255.1, read on the forward strand.
CAGGACAAATGTTTCCTCACATTTCACCTTTAGTTCATTGGGTGTGAGGTCTCTGGATGATGTGCTAAATAAAACTCAGGTAAATCTAGATGCTCCTCATAGTTGTGGTCAGATGAAGCGGTGTACGTGTCACTATTGTCCAAGCTTGTCATCACTGCACAAACTGGGTCCACAGCCCGCAGTTCTTGGATGTCGTCATCTGTCAGCACTGTTAAAAGAACAAACAAATGTAGTTAGGGTGGTATATTACATCCACATCTTCAAAGGTGAGATGAAAATGTAAACGCAGGGCTCCAGACTGCACTTAGCTGGGTTCTATTTTACCTGTGAAGTTCAGACTGTTAAAAATGATTATAGCCACTTCTCTTTTAATAATGATGAAAAATTAAATGTTTTAG